>OMNN01006255.1:13934-33430 GCA_900302755.1 Chromis chromis
TCTTTCCCTACACGACGCTCTTCCGATCTGTTACCTCAGTAAACATTTTCATAATGGGTTTATGATCTCAATCACTAGTTGCAAGACTTTTTTATTCATTATGGTATTCATTTAGTAAATTATGCTCCCTTTTAGAGCAAAATAGATTATTTGAATGTAATGATCTTATGATGACACTACATGACAGGTCAAGAGGGACCAGAGTATTATGAACTATCTTCTGTGAAACACCACCAAATGTCATGACAATCCAAAGCTGACAAAACTTTACACTTAAAACCACAGTCATAGAACACATGGTGATGCAACGTTTCTGAACAATGTATAAGTGTGCAACCTATGAGGAGAGGTTGCATGAAGCTTTATTTAAAGGAACCTCAAGTAAAAATGTTAGAAAACACTTGCAGTGTGTTCTTTTACTTTGTTTCAGGCTATAACTGCTGTTTAACAACTGTATAATAGAGATGGCAGCAGATATGTTTTGAGTATTCAGTGGTGGACATACGGACTAACAGTCATGCTGGTGGAACCACATCCCTCCACTAGAGGACAGCCTTGCCTTCGCTTCAAACTGGCCTTGTGCCGCAGCTTGATGGCAGAAGCTGATAGACTGATATCTGTGAGCCAAATCAAGCATGGGTACATTTTTGTATCACCTGACTTGTCAACACAGTGACAGGTTTACCAGCCTGTATTTCCTGTGTTGCAGCAGGACGTCAGGTTGTCCTCCTCTGCTGTGGGAGGTCTGAGCCTCCTCCTGCCCCATCAGCACCTCCCCTCCTATCTAACTGGACAATCAGCTATCCAGCACTGACAGGCCTGACCCCGGCCGGTCACATGGCCCCTATCTCACACAAACATCCCTACCGACATCTGATTCAATCAGAGCGTGACCATGAGGGAGGAGAAGAGGGAGAGCATACCAGAGGCTGAGTGAGAGCGTGATGTTTGCTATATTTACAGTCCATCCTTCCCCATCCAAGTCAGAGCAACTGTTACTGGCATTACTATCAAGGTTCTCTGTTGGCGTTGCAAGTTTCTCCTGAGCTCTATTGCTGTAACTTGAGGAGGAAGTTACTGTGTGCAGTAACACGCTGAACCTGAATCCTCTTACTTAACAATCCAGTGCACAGAAACGCTGCTGGTGTCTTTGATTTCTGCAAGGAACTACAATTTATCCTTAGATTATGTTTAACCTAAGAAACAACCACATATTCTTTCCCAAACTCTCTGACATGAAGAGCATTAAGCTTTGACCTTTGAGAGCCTGCGGTTGTCTTTCACCACTTGTGTGTGTAATCTGCATGTACAAAGTCCTGACTGTGTCTCTCCTCTGTTTGTGCTGTACATTGTTGAGCAAATCAGCAGGAGTAGAAATATGTGATTGGCAGATAAAGAAGTCTCATTGATATTTTCACCACGACCATGGACAGAAATAACAGTTAAGTGATGTGTGTGCTCTACTGCAATATTGCTTGTTTCTGTATTGATTCAAGCTATGACGTTCTCCGTTTTCCATCCCTTGAAATGCTGGTGATTCGTCTCATCAGCAGAGCTCCTGCTGGGTCCTTTACGTGTTTACTTTTAAAGACAAAGCAGGAGGATGCAAAGATGCAGCCTTTAGATTTCAGAATTTACCTCGCAAAATATAAGAAGAAGGGAAAATGACCTTATACCTTGGTCCCTGTCTGCAAAATAAAGCAAGCTGAACAACTGACATGAACAAACTATACACTGACTGGTCAGACCACAATGACACCTGATGAGGGGTGGACCAAACTCAGTACTAATTAGGTTAGCATGCTAGGATGCTAACGTGCTAATCACAATAAAGTATCTTTATCTAATTAGCACTACACACAGAGTACAACTGAGGCTGATGGGGACTAGTTGCACAGGTGTTTCTCATCAGCCAGACACAAAAAATCTAATTTTGACCTAATAGTTCTGCCAAATGAAAAGTCAGCATTGTTACAACACATCATCTGGGGACAATGAACCTCTGTGTCACCAACGTTCATCCTCCTGGGACCATCAACTCCAAAACTGCAGGGCTGTCAGTAGATTAGCTGTTGTAATAATTCAATGTGTGTGATTTAACTATGTTAAAAATACCAATAAACACATGGACAATTTAACAATGTTGTAATTATATGACAGAAACTCAAAGTGAGATGTGAAGATAAGTAGATGAGGCCACCACATTTCACATCTCCTGCATCAGAACAAGCTCTAATCTTGACCAAAAAGTCACTTGAGTTGGTTTGTGCAGTAAATGGACAACTTCTGCATTTGTCACATATCATTAGCGACACATTTGGGCAAGCGCACTTTGGAATACTGTAAATATGTCACTGTTGTTCTATCGGAAAGAAATCTAATGGTTTCTCAAAGCTGAGGCGTTGCGCTTTACAGCCAATATGGTGTCATTACGGTAATTTCATTCGTGCCCCCCAGGAATCCGCTGTATGAAATTACTGTAAAATTACCGTAATGACACCATATTGGCTGTAAAGCGCAACAAAATTGTCATTATGGTCATTTTACTGGATGAAATTACCGTAACTCTTATAATAGGCAGTAAATAACTGCCAGATATTGAAAGTTTCTTCTGAAAAAATGGGCACCAGCACTCACAGGACATTTTCTGACCTTTTTGTAGTCAAAATAAGAAGAAAAAAAACACCAGGTGGACATTTTGAGGCTCAGGTCTGAAAGGGTTAAAAGTCAGTAAATCAGCTCCTGCAGTAAAATCACGAGTGAGTCCACAGTGTGTGAGTTGTCTATTTTAATAAACCCAGAACCAATATGTGGAGAGGAGCAGCACACTGTGGACTCGGCCTTGATGAAATTCAAATCCTCTGTTCACTTCAAAGGCTCTTGATCCCTGCTGAAGAATTCAAAGTAGCTCCGCTCCATCATATCTGAAACCTGGAAAATGAGGTTTTTCCCGCTGACAGCGTCTGTCTTGTAGCATGTGTCAGGCTGGGTTATTTGGTTCTGTGAAGCATAAAGGCTGAGGTATCCTGCAGGGTTAGATGCTCAGTTGTCTGTGCAGCCGGGTGAGAAAAGCTGGTCAGTGGAGCTTGGTAGATGTGAAAGTTGATTCTTAATGAGTTGTTCCTGTAAATACAGTGTAAGTACAACGTTTCATGTAGAGGTCGGCAGAAAATCCTTTGGAGGATACCTGCGAACGCTGCCAATCTGATGCAGCACATTTGAAATACTCTGGTAGCAGCTTCCCTTCAGAAAATGACAGCACATAAGAATCACACACCATAGAAATGTTAAAGTGATTCTTTTTAGGTTTTGTCACTTCTTTTTCTAAAATGTCAATAATGACTGTAACTAGACTGTGACACGAGCTTAGATTTGATTTCACAGAATAACTCCACCACACAGTAGAGCTCCAGTGTACCTTCACTTTAGTGCAGGGGAGCCCAATCCTGGTCCTCGAGGGCCACTATCTTGCATGTTTTCGATGTTTCCCTCTTCCATCATACCTGATTCCAATGATCAGGATCGTTATCAGGCTTCTGCAGAGCTTGATGATGAGCTGATCATTTGAATCAGGTGTGTTGGAAGAGGGAAAACATGCAGGATAGTGGCCCTCGAGGACCAGGATTGGGCACCCCTGCTTTAGTGGGCCAGGCTGCATAACTCTGTCCAGGAGCTGAAGGGTTAAACTGGGGAGGAGAGCCCAGAGTGTGATGCGTCAAGTCACAAAAATACATAGGAAGAGACCGGAAGTGCATTTAAAATCAAGGCGCATGATAGGTTATACTACCACGTCTACCTACTACTGCCTCTACCACTGAAGTACAGCTACAAATATGAATCATAATAACCGTAATCATCATTATCATATTCACTATAACTACCTTTGAGTTTAACAAGTTATTTACCTTTTTTTTAATCCTTAATATCCACATTTTTTTTGTTTATAATGACAGCAAGTATCTGTAAAAGAATGAATTGTTTTGCTAATTTACATACAATATAAATTATTGTAATTATTGTGGTTATTTATTTATGTATTTATTTAACAGTGTAAATCTTCATTCTCGAGTTAAATCTAATATATTTTAAAGCATACAGGCATTATTTTCAAAACTTCTAAATATGCCACTTTTATACATGTATTACTAGTTTTTAGAGTTACATCAATGACAAGAGAGGGACTTCAATTCCTTGAGTCCACTTGCTGATGCATAGATGCGTCAGTAAAGCTTTTATGTTGAAAGGACGCTACCGGTAGCTCTTCCGGTCCCAGTGTTTACCTTGACTGCGGGTCTATCTGAGCCGAACATCAATAGCCTCCTTCTGCATAATAGCGCCGCTACTGCTGCGGGATCCTCCGGGGAGCGAACACGGGGCGACGGCGCTGCTTCTGTCTGTCCGCCGTCACATCAGACACATCGGGGCCTCTCGGGTGTCCTCCCGGGTCCGTCTGAAGAGGAGTCCAACCGGGGGAAGAGCGAGAGGGACGGAGGGAGGAGGTGACATGCCCTCCGCCGCTTGGCGCAGTCGGGGCGCTGCTCGCTGTCAGCGGACGAGGTTCAGACCGGAATGGTGCGTTTGAATTCTGCTCTTTAACGCCTGACTCAGTCCCCGTCTGTCTCCGGATTATTTAACGGGGAATAGCAGCAGTTCAGTCCGGACCGTAGACCAGGATCTCCGGGAGAATGCAGCGCCGCGGCTGTGTGACTGCAGGTGGATGGCCAACCTGACGGTCCCAGCCGGAGCCAGTTCACCCGGAGCTGCAGAGACGAACTGAAACCAGACAGAACCAAATCGGACGAACCAACCCCCGCCATGCTTCCCGGGGTCGGTGTGTTCGGCACCAGCCTGACCGCCAGGGTGATCATCCCGCTGCTCAAGAACGAGGGCTTCGCCGTCAAAGCGCTGTGGGGCCGGACGCAGGAGGAGGCGGAGGAGCTGGCCAAGGAGATGAACGTACCCTTCTACACCAACCGGATCGACGACGTGCTGCTGCATCAGGATGTGGATCTGGTCTGCATCAACCTGCCGCCGCCTCTGACGAGGCAGATCGCAGTGAAAACGCTGGGTGAGTCCTGCTGCTGGATGCTGGATGCTGCAGGATGCTGCGGGCCTGGTGTGGCTGCTGGCTGCTGGCTGCTGCTCACAGACACACCAGCTCTGCCAACTCTGTGTTAATGTCCTGCAGTGGAGCAGGTAACAGGTGTGGTTGTGGATGAGGGCTGATGGAGCATCATCACATGGTGTCAGCATTGACAGGTCTTAACATGGAGCTGATGTGCTCCTGAGCGTCTGTTCTCCTGGTTTGATCCTGTGCAAATGGGTTATTATTTAATCCAGGATATGAAGTTTGACCTTGTGACCTTCTCTGACACTGAAGAGATGTTGTATTAGTGATTCTCTTACATGTTCTTCCTGTATGGTGCAGATGCTGCATAATAGGCTTGCCTGAGGTTGTGCTGGAGGTTAAATAGGAGTCTAAGCAGACTCCCTGTGAAACAATGTCCTTGGTCAAACAGCAGACTTGACCTGTGTTAGTGAAACTGTCAGCCACAGAAGCCCTCAGAGAGGAGGCCTGAATGCAGGCACACACAGAGAGAGCTTGTTCTAGTTTAAATCTGGAGCAATGCAGCTTATTTTGGAGATCACATTCAGAGCTGCTGTAAAAGAATGGTGGCAAGGACCACTGAGCTCTACTCCACACAGGCTTTATTTCACCCTGCAGTTTGGCAGCAGAGCTCAGCTGGCACAGAGCTCTAATGGGTCAGGTTTGTGAGTGAGAAACAAAGATGCAAAACGTCCAGGGAGGACACGGGTTATATCTGGATGCACGTATTGCATTTCTGCTATGGAAGAGTTGGTGGAGGGTAAACATGCAGGATGTGATGAGATAAGACTCCTTAGACTGTTTGTTTGATCAACAGTCTCAAAACCAAAGATTTATGTTGACATGGAACAGAGCAAAAGTGAGTTTGGTGCATTTTACTGACACGTGTCCTCAATAAAATATCAACCTGAAAATATCTGCTAAATATTGAAGATGTTATCTCACACCAAGACCCACTGACAGAACGTATCTCTATATGTTCTACAGTCATTATTGTAATGGCACGTGAGTCATTGCCATTACCTCTAAGACACGAGGGCAACCCAAGTAAACAGAATAATAAATCATTAAACTTACATTTAATAATTTAATAGACTAATAGATAATAAGTTGAGTTAACGAATGTCATCGCCATCCTGGTTAAGAAGGTAAAAACTGCAGCAAAAAGGTCACAAGCCAAAAGCAGAAATCCCTCCTCTACTTCGGACCAACTCAGAATTTCCTTCTGATCACATCACATCATGTGATCTTCATGAGCAGATATGACAAAAAATACAAAAAAACACCTACAGTTTCATGACAAAGTCCATCTGCTGATGAGGATCATGTGATATGATGATCAAAAACTCCACAAAAGCTACTTAATGGACCTTAACTATGCAACTTCTAGCACAGAGTTGTTGTCATTCGTCTTCAGATAGTATGACAGTGAAGCATTGATCCACTGATGAAGCTTTTTCAGGGCTGATATTGATTATTAGTTATCAAGGAATACAACCAATAGATACAGTTGCAATACAAACATCTGAAAAGTCAATGTATTGATACACTCGTCCTATCCAACCCAGTTATCCCAGTATATTATTATACTATAGCGGCTGTGGATCAAACAGGCAGAGGGGTAACTGAGTGTCCTGTGTTAGCTCTAAGTGTGTGAGGGGCTGAGATGAAAGTCAGAGCTGTGCGAGTGTGTATGAAGCAGGTCTTCTGACTGGACCCATGTTCATAGATGCTGTCAGGGAACTCCTTTCCCTTCAGGTGAATGTCTGGCTAGTGTGACCCGGCATGGAGCGCATGATGCTGTCGATTGTCAGAAACGTTTCCTTATAACCGGCACGTTCAGTCACACAGACAACCTGGTTAAAGCAGGTGTGTGTCTATTCGAGTTCCTCATGTCGCCGTGGTTAGTGACTCCCAGTGTAAAGGTTCTGCCTCGGCATCCCAGTATCAAGATAAGGCCTCTGTGGCTCCATTCATTCTCACACTGCTGCCTTGTTTGCTCGTTGGCTTCAGTAAAGTCTGTGGAGTGGCAGCGAGAACTGACAGGAGGGCCGGGCCTGATCTGCAGTAGATTCTGTTTGCTCATACCATGACTGCACACATCTCAGTATGTGGTGTACCTGCCCACACTAAATCACAGGCTGCACACACACAAGCACAAACACAACACGAGTCCTTCTCCACGCTGACGCATTAAGTCCAAACATGTATGAAGGTTTCACCATCCAGCTGATCCTGAGCCAGAATCACTGCTCATGTCCCAGTGAACTTGACTCAACCTGCACACCAGCCGATGCAGGCCTGTCAATGGCCATTCTTCCTCTCTTTCCTCTCTGCTCATTTCCTCATAGCTTCGTTGTGTGAGCGCCGCCTGTTCCTTCCCTCCCACTTCTCTTCCTCGGCCACCGTCACCCAGCCAAGTCTGGGTCCGGTCCTGTTTGTGCTCTGTTTGGATGGCAAACACAGAGCAGTGTTTGCAAATTCTGTTGAACTCAGGCTCAGTAATTAGACAGAATTGGTGCTTTAGAGAATGTGTAGTTTGGGAGTTCACTGTGTTTCAGGCAGGCAGGTCGCTTTACTGGACTCTTAATTGTTGCAGATACTATTTATTTTCAGAATGGATTAAGCTGTTATTTTTAATTTATTAATCATGTGTCTTTAAAATGTAATATAATAATGTTCCTGCAGCCCAAGCTGACATCTTTAAGTAGCCTCATTTTTCTGACCAACAGCTGAAAATGAATAAAAATGAAGCAAAACTTTCCATTGTAGAAGCAGGATTTAGAGAATTTTTGCATTTAAGCTAAAAAAAAGTAGCTAAACAGTTTAACATTAAAGACTTTTAATCAAACATGGGTTGATGCCATTTAAATGGAACCCTTTAAATTCCACATATTTGTGTGGATATGTTTAATAAGGACACAAAAACACAAGACAATTGGTTTGATGCTAGTCTTTAGTGTACATCTTGCGCTACTAACCAATAAACTACCAGCTACATGCTAACATGCTAAGAAAAGTGAGTTAATGTGGGGCAGTGGTAGCCTAGTGGTTTGTGAAGCCAACTTGTAACCTGTAGGTTGCCGGTTCGAGTCCCCGGACTGGCAAGAGGTTGAGGTGGGGAAGTGAGAGCGACCGCTTGTCCCAGTCACCACCACTGTGGGACCTTGAGCAAGGCCCTTAACCCCTGACTGCTCCCCGGGCGCTGCACCGCGGCGGCCCACTGCTCCTAGTATGTATAGTTAAGGTTAACTTTGAATAGGATGGGTCAATGCAGAGAAGGAGTTTCCCCAAGGTGATCAATAAAGGTTAGATTATTATTATTAAAAACTAGGACTAAACAGTGAATCAGTTTCAAATCAAAATCGCAGTTTCAAACAATGCAACTAACGAATCACAAAGGATATAAATTATGCAGCACATCTGACCCAGAGCTTAAACTGTCACTTCAGTGGTTTCATAAATTCATGCTGTCCTCCTTGTGACAGTCACACTCATAAGTGGGAGGGCTGCATGAATTCGGTATGTGGTCCTGCTCCATCACACATTTTAAATCTGTTACACAGTGAATGCTGAAGTGAAGCTTGATGAAAAATCCAAAATCAAATTGCAGTAAAAACAACAACTACTAGATAGCAAAGAAGCTGAAATAGATAGTTAAGAACAAGGCCGATAGGATTGCTACTTCATGTGGTGGCCATAGACCAGGGGTGCCCAATCCTGGTACTCGAGGGCCACAATCCTGCATGTTTTCCCTCTTCCAACACACCTGATTCAAATGATCAGCTCATCATCAAGCTCTGCAGAAGCCTGATAACGATCCTGATCATTGGAATCAGGTGTGTTGGAAGAGGGAGACATCTAAAACATGCAGGATAGTGGCCCTCGAGGACCAGGATTGGGCACCCCTGCCATAG
Organism: Chromis chromis; assembly: GCA_900302755.1. NCBI lineage: Eukaryota > Metazoa > Chordata > Actinopteri > Pomacentridae > Chromis > Chromis chromis. Next base: position 22,959 of record OMNN01006255.1, read on the forward strand.
ACTTTATATAAAAGATGGCTGTAACCTGCATTCCCTCCAACAGCCAGCAGGGAGCAACTCCTCTGGTTGCAGAGAGAAGTCTGTTTGTATCAAAGCCTATGATAAAATTACCCTACTTATCTCTTGATTTATTACCTCAGTAAACATTTTCCTAATGAGTTTATGGTCTCAATCACTAGTTTCAAGGCTCCTTAAATGCAGCACGGTGCTCTTTTAGAGAATTCTGATCCCATTTGAAGTCAAACAAATGATAAAGCAGCTACTGCATCACTATACCTCAATGTCTCAGTCAGATCCATTCCTTGCTTGTTCTGACACTTTATAGACTTTTTATAGAACAAACAACTAATTGATTAACTGAGAAAATAATCAACAGAATAATCCACAGTGGAAACGAGTGACGTCACAGTGGCAGTGTGAGGTGGGGACATGAATTTAAGCAAAGCTACAAAAACCAAAGACTGAACCTAAACTTTGACAGTTCTTAGATGACTATGTCTAATTGGAAATGTTTATTGTAACAAATATGGACTTTTGTTTAATGAGTGGTGTTTAACATTAATCCAGATGAACACATTTAGAAGGTCGTAACAGCAGCTTGAATTAAGTCTGATTGTAGAAAGCAGTAGGGAAACTCCCCTTCATAGAAAGTGAAATGGATCTGCATTAATATCAGCTGACCGTCGCAGTGTCACCAGCAGACGTCATCCAAACTTCCAGATCACTATGACGGCTCTGCCGAAGTCTAACTCAGTGACCAGAGCAGCAGCTGTGTGAGGCTGCACAGCTCACTTCCTCTTCTGTCAGGGTGTGGGAGCTGATAGTAATCAGCCTGTGGCCACATTATTGCTTACCTCATGAGCTCACTAAGTAAGTGTGATCACACTTCTTCTACTGAAGAATGTGGACACACAGTCACCAGCAGTTTATTTGTCTTTCAGCTCATGTTAGTTTCTAATGGAGCTGCTCCCTGAAGGGTTTGTCTGTTATTGTCTGTTTAAACTTTGCAACAGTTTCAGGTTCATTTGGAACATCCTGATATTACACCAACAACCTGAAAGTCTTCGTACATAGATAGAGAAATGAAGTATTATTGGACTGTAAATAGACCATATGATCCATGTTACTTCCACCACAGTTGTCTGATTACTGAACAGACCTTCCAGCCTCAGGGCTCCTGACCCAGACTGACTGTTAACAATCAAACTGCTACAAATAGACACAAAATGAAATGTACTATCACTGAAAAGAGATGTAAATTGAATACAAACACATGTAAAGTGACCAGAAAGAGATGAGATGTGGGTATCCTACACATATGTATATTTTTGAGGCGCCATGTTGTCTCATAAGATATTTGCAGTAACAAACAGCAGCCATTTATTAGTATTATTTCACATTACAATATATCAGCTTGTTTATTTTTCATTCATTACAGCAAACACACGATGTAACTATTAATTATGTACAGTTTACATTAAATAGCCAACCTGCTCTGAATTATGTTCTCAGTCTGGCTCCTCCATTCATTCATGCTTGGCTGATTAAATGCTTATGTTAACCGCAGGGACTTGGAGCGATGAGGAAAATGGAAAAACAGCAGTACAAGTCAATAACACACTGCTCTGCAGGTTTTACCTGCATAGATAAGCAAACTTGGTCTCATTACAGCAAACCAGCCAGTCTTGTTGAGCAGCATCTCTCCTTCCATAGGGATTTCTTTTCCCCCTTGTTTCTCTTTCTTACTACGATGGCATTCCTGAGGCGTCTGATGTCACTCAGGCTTTCAGTGTGAGCAGGAGGCAGCAGCAGTGGAGAAACCTCACACTGTCTGATCCCACACAGACACTGAGCTGCCTTCAGACACAGACTTGTGTGAGCCTCGAGCATTAATGGCCACTATTTATGGTTTAAAAAGTGTGATTTCACAAACCAGAGGAGATTGGAGCTTACATGAACATCTCCATATGAGATAGAGTGTAGTACGGTAGATTGTAAGTGTTGCAGTAGAATTAGTTATGTCTCTTGAAGCAGAAGTTCTTTATCGTTCATGGACCTTTAACCTCGTCTTGGGTTTAAGGCTTGTGAAGACAGTGGTGCAAGAAAGAGCATGAAGCATGAGAAGGCCGCTGCCCTGGTTTGATATGTTATAGCTTTACAGTTTACAGGCTTGTTTCTGTTTTTAGTCATCAATCAAACGGCTGTGAAAAGCTTCTCAGGTGTCCCCATATGAACTTAAAAAACTGTGTCCAGCTTTAATGCACCAGAGTTAATGTACATATGGGTTTATGATGTGTTTTAAAGCTATGTGAAAGGCTTTTAAGTTGACCCTAATCCAAACTAAGAACATTTTTGTTTAGGGCTGTAACTATTATTTATTGATTACTCTCTAGGATCAATTTTAATAAGCAACCCTTGTACCTAATCAGTGAGAAAATAACTTGGTGAACCAACTCGTTGTTTCAGTTCTTCTGGTGAGTTTTCTTTCCGTTTGTGCTGCGGGTTGTGTGGTCGTGGGCCAGATGCTGAGAGGGAATCTGAGAGCTGAACTGAAATGTAACACGAGCAACGAGTTTCAGGTGCGCTTTCTGTGCCTTTGTGCAGTTTTGTTGTAATGGTGGGAGGAAGAAGTGGTGGGAGAGGAGTCCTTCAGCTCGGCTCTGTGTCACCGCGACAGTTTAACCACAATGAGCAACAGGCGTAGAAGCTCAGGCAGCCCGTGACGTGTGTGTAAAATCCCCTTTATCCCATGTATAATTTATATGATTGTGAAACTAAATCATCAAGTAAAAACGAAACCACAAGTCAGTTGAAAAGGTTACGCAGCCCTGCATGATGATGTACTGACTGATCCCACATGACTGCTGGACAGGAAACCACATTTAGAGTGTTTTCTGCATCAGAATCATCACTCATAAAGAGCCATAATAAGTATTACATCAGGTTGAGTCCATCTGTCTGGATCAGATACACACATATCAAAAGAACTGTTGAAAAGCTTCCTTGGTCCTTTTTAAAGTATATCCAACATTAATCTGATCTCTCATGTCAGTGATAGAAGGTATCAGGTGTCTGCTTAGCCAGACGCTTGCTCATCGCTGCCGACTGGACCGCACTAAGAATAGCATCTAATGCTCAGTAGATGGGCAGTTTGGGCAATTACTCATCTCTCTAACCTGTATTTTTATGCGAGCAGTAGGTCAAATGATTATGTGCTACAGGAAAGACGTTGCTCACAGTGACAAACCCACAGACAGCCAGTTCCCCTTAGTGCTATGATGGTGTGTTTTAGCATCTTTCAGCTCACTGTTTTGGTTTTAATGTCCACAGCTGTACTGTTAAGGTCAGGGCTGGAAAATCCTGGTCCCCGAAAGTAAATATCCTTTTCCGTTCTAGATGTCTCCCTCTTCCAACACACCTGATTCAAATGGTCAGGATGGTTATCAGGCTTCTTCATATTGTTTGGGTTTGTGCAAAATGAATATGCCTTTATTTCACATCGCAGTGCATATTTAATGCGGGTTTTCATCAGGGTCACTGTCATCAGTAGCTTACACATCTATGTTGTGTTACACTAATGAGCTGAGTAGGAGCACAATTGTCAGTGTGCAACCCTACAAGCCTATTGCTCAAACATAAGGAAATGATGCATCATCAAAAAAATTATCAAGTGAAAAATAATTGCACTGCCTTCAAGCAGCCCAAACAACAACAGCTAGCTGTGATACAGAGACTTAACTTGAGCATCGTTTGGAGCTGTAACACAAGCAGGGAGTGTTCCTTTAAGTTGCCTCAAGACTGGCTGTAACACAATAGGAGTGTCTTGTTGCTTAATATAGTTTCCCATTATTTCACACAGAGAGGAGAGGATGGAATAATGGTTGGAGTATTAATGAGATATAGCAGAGAATGCTGTGAGGTTGATTAACGGCTGGCCTCCTTACTATGAGTATTTTTGGATAGATCGGCAGTCATGGAAAGTTTAAATTAGATTATGAAACCCAGTATTTTACCTGCAACCTTAATGGAATAAGACTGCATGATCTGTCACATCCTGCATGTGACTCATCATCAGTCTGATTCAAGACCTGCTGACAGCTATTAAATAATTCTTTTAAAGTGTCGTATTCACAGCAGATTCTACCACAGTCTGTGTGCTGTTTAAATGTCATTTACATGTCAACCATGAGCACATGATGGAAGATAATCATGAGACCCTATGCAGGCTAAAACCCAGCAGTGAGCAGGATGAGGTGTGTGAATGATTTAGTAACCCCTATAGATATGTGCGCATACAGGTATTAATGTTTTAGTAAGCTGACATCATCACATCAGAGCTTATCTGCTCTGGAGTAAACAGCATGTGACATTAGTGTCAGTTTTATTTTTATTATTATTGGTGTGCAGCGTATTGGTTTGTCAGCACTGTGATGAGCTCTCAGACACCTGCTCTTAAGGGCCACCCAAAGGCACAGCGCTATTTATAACCCCACTGCAAAGGGCAAGCGGGCGTCATCATAAATACATGTTCCACCACTGATGCTCTTATGCAACTGCACTTCCGACCAGTGATGAGCTCTTTGGCAGCCCATTGAGCTAGTTTAAAGGGCTAGTAGACCCAAATATACAGAATATACAGGAAGATATATTGTTGTTTCTTTGGACATTAAATTAGTGTGACATTCATCTTGTGTTCAAGCAGAAATCTTGGAGGAATTTGGATTCCTTTTTGGATGTTTTTTCATTTTTAAAAAAGGGCATTAAGCTATTTCTGGACTGGATTTGTGGAAATGCTGTCAAAACTTCAACAAACTAACTTCGTCATTAGCAGCCAAAAAAATGTGCATGACAATATGGTTTTTATGTCCTCATAGTGTTATATTATGTGCTTTTAATTAAGGAATCTGTCCCTTTATGACATTTAACATCAACATTAATAGGAGCAGATCTCATTCGCAGCAGCCATTTTGACATTAAATAGTAGGTAAACACAGGTGTGACTGATGACATTAATGTTTGGGAACAGAGCTTTAATTATTGTCGTTAGGAACACCTGTGTTTACCTACTGTTTAGTGTCAAAATGGCTGCTGTGAAAAAGGTCTGTTGTGCTGGTAAGTTAGTTTTTCCCCCACTAAGAAAATGGCTGCTAGCAAGCAGGCGAACTAGCTTGCATTCTAAAAGTCCAGGCTAGTTAGCCTAGCCGAAATTTACTTTATCAACAGCAGCCAAGAAAAACCTTAATCTTATTAAACCCTTTTAAGACAGTTGGCTCTACTGTTAGTAAAAACATGCGGGAAGATACATTATACTGTTAAGTTTAAATTCCACTTTGAAAATGTCAGCTAGCAAGATAGAGCTAGTTGAAGATGTTTCACCGCTTATTGAAAGGTTACTTAAGTTCACAGTGGCTGGGGGGATTTCCCAGGCATTTAAAGAGCCCATATTCTGCTTTTTGGGTTTTTCCCTTTTTTTCAATGTCTTCTATATTTTCTGTTTTCATGCATGTGAACCTTCTGCAAAACTCTCCCACAGAAACTTCTGCTTCTTACTTGCCTGAAGTGCCTCGTTTGAAATCCAGGTTTTTCTTCCACTACATCACCATGTAACATGTTTACATAAAGCCTGCCTAGGAGTTAGTCTGGCATTACCTTAACCATCAGAGCATGCTGGGCTTTTCAAGAAGGGGACTTTAAAGACTCAGGAGCAAAAACTGTTTTAGACAGAGGGTAGCAGCAATGTGCAGTATGAGAAAATTGTGTTTTTTAACATTAAAGCATGTAATCATGTTTTAGCAGACCCCCAAAATAGAATTATACACCCATAATTCTGGGTAATATGGGCTCTTTAAACTCTTGTGGGGTTTGGACTCGAGAGTCCCTGAGGTCACATATGATTCTCTGATCCCCCTGCCGTCATGTAATTCGTTAGGATCCCCTGAGTGAAGGCATGCATAGGCCTTAAGCTGTCTGAGTAGCTCAGGACTGCATTGTAAGTATCTGATAAGTGGTATCAAAGACCAGCTCCTCTGTTCAGTAATAGTTGTTCCAGCGGTAGACAAAATATGGTCATTTGATGTAGACGTATTCTTTGAAGATGGTTACAATCATTTGAATGGCTGCCTTCACGCAAAAATCAGTTTCTCTTGGACACGAGCATAAGTGTTGGATTGACCACAGAAACTGAAACCTTTAGTTGTAATTCAATTTTAGGTCAAAAACACCAATGATTAAGTATATACTGATTTTATTTGTGATTTTTAGACATTTTATTTAGTTCGACTTTAATACAAACATAGAGGAAAGAAAGATTACATAAGAAACTGTTGCCCTTTGTAACTTTTGGGAAGACTTTCAGTCGTGCACAAGCCATTTCTAATTTATTGTACTCAGTTAGCTAGCCCTAGCTACATGTACTGAATGTCTTATATTTTACACAACTGAATGTAACCAGGCTTGGAACAGTTTCCAATGCGGAAAAAAAGAGCTCCGTTTTCTTCAGGGTGGCTTCTCTTGTATTCATCAGCCTGATGGATTAAGGCCTTTAGGTTGAGCTGTGTTTGCGAGTGGTTTAGGTCCAGACCCATCAACAACCCTCTCAGACGGAGTCAGGCAGGAGAATGCCTCAGCCAGAGAGGTATGCTGCCATTCCCATGCCTTCTTTCTCAGTGTCTGTGCTTGTTTTTTCAGCGTGAGTTTCCCACTGGTTCACGTTCATGTTCTCCTGGGCGTCCATTAACATGCTAATGACGGCCTGGGAGTGTGTGTGTGAATGAGTGTGTGTGAGAGAGGACTGGACGGAGAGACGATGAGGAGCAGTGAGGAAGAATGGCAGAGAGAAAGCTTGTCTTCCTGTGAAATTGCCTTTGTGTGTCAGATGAATGGCTGGATGGGGGAAGCTCTTTCAGCCCACCGCCACACTGCGCTGACAAGTGAGCATTCCTGTAGAAAAAGGGGAAAGTAGAAAACCTCCTCGTCCCCGCCCCTTCCAAGTCCTGTCTTTCTTCTGCATGGACCCGTAAGGAACTGTTGTGTGGCGGTGAACTTGCGGTTAAGGCTTTGGATGAGGAATCACATTGTGTTATTAAATCCAAGGGCAGGAGAGAGGGCGAGCTGTTCATATAGGATGGGATGGAGGCAGGCTTCAATATGGAATAATTCTATATTGTTAGACCGGAGTCTTAATGAGGATTTTTCCTCTATTATTAAATTTGAGTCGAGCAGCGGAGGACAGGCTTTCAGAGATTTACTTCAGTTAGAGGTCTAATCTGTAAGATGAGGAGGACATTTCCTTCACCCTTTGCATTTATTTTGATTATGGACATGAGAGAGGTGACAGGAAATGAAGGGAGAGAGAGAGTGAAAGGATGACATGCAGCATTTGGAGCTTTCCACTGCAGGGCAGGTGTGAGGTGGTGCAAATGTTTCCAGGAATGGACCCGTAATCTGCCCTTTCTGTCCTACTGTTTCCATTGTGGTGTAGGCTTCAGCAGTGTTTCCAGTAGCTCCAGTTCTATGAGCACGTAAGAAATAGAATGATGCAGGATTGTTATGTTAGCCGATATGATGAATTTTATATTGAAGATGGAGATGATGGAGATGTCATCAGAGGACAGAAAATGGCACTCATTGTCTTCTCTGAATTTAACCAATCAGTGTTGAGCATCCTATAGCAGTGTTTTTTTTAGGGCCGTTCAGATGTACCTATCCTGGAGTGGGTAGAGGATCTAAAAGAGGTTCTACAGGGCTAGTTCTTGCAGTCGTAACACGCTTAAAGCTTTGGGTCGCCCTAAAACAGCTTGCAAGTTCTTGCAGTGGAAGTTTTCCACAACTTCTGAACCTCAGGACAGAAAAACTGCAGAAATCAATGATGACCTCTTCACAAGTTGAACCCACTGAGAATGCAAAAACAAAGACCAACAATCTGTGTCTTATGTGTCTTAGTAGGATGCTGGTCCACCACAAGCTTTGAGCAGCTTTAGAGCTCCTTGTCGTGAATTCTCCAAGTCTATGGAACACTCCTAAAAACATGAACACCATTCTTACAGAAGAGAATCCATTAGTTGGTGTTGTGCAATTCTAAATTCAAACTGAAGCAATCCGATAGCGGCCGACAGATGCAGGGCGTGTGAACAAACACAATGTCAGCTTGTTTTAATCCGTGTAGCATGTAGTAAATCACAAGCCCTTTTCAGACATGGTATACGTAATGTTGCTGGCTTTGTTAAGCAGTTAAGGAGACAGCTTTGTGTTACTGAGACCTGGGCGACTTTTGCGTAAATGTTTCTTTAAGGCTTTATTCAGACGTGCCAGAACCATTACAGAAAGATTAATGGTGCACATGTTATATTTGGTGTCTAACACGCAGGATTAAACACTAGAGGAGAATGTGTATCTTGTAAGTGAACCTTAAGGTCAGCACAACTGCCAGGTTTTCTTGTCCAGCAGCTCTTTGATGTAAGCGAAGCCGTTTTTGGAAAATACTTTTGCTTGCGTCCAAAAGAATTCCTCTTTTCAGTCAGACCTGACCTTTCCAAATGATCACTCCCTCAGCTTTGGTGATCGTAGGAAAAAATGTCTTTGGTCAGTACATTGTAATCATGTGGTTGCCTTTCTGCCTGACCGCTTCTATTCAAAATTTTATGTTGAAAGCGACACCTTAGAGTTACCAGGGCCTTCAAAGGCGGCTACTTTTATTGAAAAGTGACCAGGCTGCTTATACCACATAACGCTGTGGTAAATGTACATACCTTGCCAATTACCTAGACTAGACTGTATAAAAATGTAGATGCACTCTCCATGGCATTGTCCGTAGGTTTGACGCTCAGTGTGGTGGCTCCAGCCATCTTGGTTTGAACCTGACTTGTCCTAACTTTCGGCAAATCCAAAATTGAGCAAAGAGGTGGAGAGCTGAGGTGGGCCATAGACTGTCCTGTGATGGCAGCCACCTGTCACTCAAAATGGCCGCATGTTTAATTATATTGAGAAGTAATACAATTAAAATGGGGGACATATAAAGATTCACCCCCTATACAGTTGTCATGAATGGGGAAATTAGCCACAGAGACTAAAGCAGGTTTTTGTACCAGGCTGTAAACATGTTTATTTCTGCTGTAAAGTTGGATTTTTACATGCACCTCTATGGAGATTGACTCACCTTTAAATCCAGTCTCAAGTGGCCATTTGAGGAACTGCAATTTTTTGCACTTTCTGCGTTTTCGTTTCTGTTTGCGATCACCATACCTATTAGAGATGGGAATTGATAAGATTTTTACGATTCCAATTCCATTTTCAATTCTGCTTAACGAATCGGTTCTTTATCGGTTCTCATTTGGAAAAAAGGAGAACAAACAAAGGACGTGCTAACGTTGCTGCTGGGTTGACATTCACTCCGGAACGGATCAAAAACGCGACATTAATTCAAAGTTATCGCTGTGTGTGCAAATGTTTCTGCATATCGGTAGTATTTCCTCCCTTTGATGAAAGATCCACTTTGCAAGTTGCCCTGTTGTCATCCTTTGTTGTGAAATGTAACCAAACTTTCGAGCGTTTGTGCGCCAGGTTTCCTGCTGGCTGCACTGGTGAATGATGTCGCCACGCACGTTGCGTAGCTTGCGTTAGCTATGCAACGTGCGTGGTGACGTCATTCGCGTCCACTGGAATTGATAAGGGAATCGTTTGCAAAATTGGCAAACGATTCCATGGAATCGAAACACTGGGAACCGATTCTCAACAACAATTGGCTTTCTATTCCCATCCCTAATACCTATGTACATTAAGCTATGATTGATTGGGTTCCGACGTATTCTCTAATCTCTCTCTCTCTCTCTGATTCTAGCACGTCATTCAGCATGTCATGTCAAAATCTCATGAGGACCATAGCGTAGAGATTCACATTATTTTCACACATCAAAAAAATTACTGAAGCAATCGAACTGATGCTCAAAGTAATGAAGCGTTTTCCACTGTCATGTTACATTTCCCAAAGTCTTCTTATGCGTGGAAGTTTATAGAGGGATTACCGTATTTTTCGGACTATAAGGCGCACTTAAAATCCTTTAATTTTCTCAAAAATCGCCTTATAATCCAGTGCGCCTTATGTATTAATTCTGGTTGTGCTTACTGACCTCGAACCGATTTTATGTGGTACTTGGCGCTCAAAAATCTGTCAAAACGTTCTAGTACGACTTTGGTAAGCTACGAAGCCGCACCGCTTGATGGATTGTCAGAGCATTATGGCTACCATAGTCAGGAGCCTCGCGGAGTAATACATATTGTGCTTCAACATAATATTATGGTGTGTATAAGGACCCCAAAATGGCACCTGTTAAGAGACATGCTTACGAAGCGGATTTCAAAAAGTGAGTGTTTTGTATTTTATGTGTTACAACTGAACAATGTTGAGAGTTATAGTGAATAAGTTGAATAAAGTTTGACTTATCTGACTGTTTTGTTTCGCTTAATGCGCCTTATAA
>OMNN01006263.1:8957-23767 GCA_900302755.1 Chromis chromis
TTTTCAAACTTGGTTGATATTTTGGTTCATGGTCTGGTAACTGGAAATAAAGTTAAAGATAAATTATGACATGAGTCTGTTTAATAGAAAATACTTCTTGCAATTACCACTCTAAAAAGTAGAGAATTGACAGCACTGTAAGCTGATATTGGACACATGGTGTTTTACATCATACGTAAAAAGTTCAATATTGCTCCTAGTTTCCGTATTGGGTAAAACATAGGTTGGTAATAGGGTTGCTAAGTTAAATTCGATTTGGTAGCTCTTAAAGTAGCTACAAAAGCTTTTGTGGCTTTCCATACATCTGAGTACAACACCATTAATGAATGACTGTTTGAAAGTATGCATTACTATCCTCATTTAAACAATGGTCATGTATTAACCCTCTCTATAGGAGCTCATCCCTACTTTAAGTGTCGCCATTAAGAAAAGCTTTAAAAAGTTTTCAAAGTTCTCAGACGTGGCTGTACGAACTACTTCTTTTTGGGCATACTGACGCCTTCACACTGAAGCTTCATTAGGTGCAAGGCCGGTGCACTAGCTGACTGATGCTAACTATGCTTTAGCATTAAAGGTTGCAGTTGCACAACATGGTAATGCAGCTGATGCTGATAGTACCATTTAGTTATTATAGACACAGACAGACAAATCCATTGATTCTGACAACACCGTGTTCAGTTCAGAACCAGCTCTAATGAGCAAAGACGGCAGTGAAGTGAAGACATAAAGGCAGACATACACAAACACAGAACCACAGGCAGGTAAAAAGACAGAGAGGTCTCCAGGTAGAGGAGGTGGTCATGGGAGAGAAACTGTGCTTACAGAGGAGAGGAAATCATCCCAGCAGTCTTTATGGAGCCCTCTCTCAGACACATATACACACAAACCTTAGACATACACTACATCACACTGAGGGGAAGAGGTTATGTTCCCTGTGGTCACATCCCCAGTCAGAGGAAGAGAAGAGTTTCCTCTAAAAAAAGCCAAACCTGTGTGTGTAAATGCCTTCTGGCTCCTAATATTTGTTTAACACATTGAGAAATTCAAAGTAAACATAGTCTGGTTATAGTTTGGCTGATTAATGAAAAACCATAATGTTGTGCTTGTGCATACAGCACATTCATCTGCTGTATGTGTGAAATAATTATGGCGCATGTGCAGTGAACCTACGTGCATGTGTAGCAAATAGATCTACTGTATGTGTTAAAAATGCAGAATGTTTGGAAGATTTACTTTTTCTCTCTTTCTCTGTAAACAAGCAGCAATGTAAAATAACAAGTTTCACTTACGGAGTTGTGAGATGCAACTGTTTCTTAGGGAACAACCTTGTAATCATCTTGAGGTTGCAGGCAACATGAATTGTTATTTTTACATGTCTGTTTGCATACAGAATAAACAAATAGGACATTTGTTAATGAATGGGCTTGAGAGGTGTTGTATAGGCATATTTTTGAACTGTGGAAAAGACCAGGCTTTTAGTTTCCACCTGCTTTCAGTCTTTAAGCTCTGCTAAACTACACTAAGTGCTTCCTGGTTCTAGAGTCATACTTCAAGAGAGTGGTGTTGATAATTTCTCTTGGCAGGAGAACAAATTAGCATATTTCCCAAAATTTGATTCAAATTGGTGAAAAAAGCAAATATCTAGCCACGTTAGTTATCTGTCTTTTCTAAACACCGGATTCCAATGTTATCAGCCCATAAATGATCATTATCATGCCACATCATACCCCTACATATGGGCCAGTGGGGACCTCCATCACCTTCTCATCAGCCAGAAGGTGCATTATCATCAATTTTGACCATGGATAAACAGAAAGTAACCCTGATAACGTAGGCAATCTCTTGCAGTTGTGTGAGTAATTGCATGTAAAATCTCTGGTGAAGCCATCACCCTGGAAACATGCAAACTGAAGCTTTGTAACATGAGGTAAACATGGCAACAGTGTGTATTTTAACCCAAACCATGATTCTTTTTTTAACCTAACCAAGTAGTTTTGGTGCTTAAAGTGAACCAAACACTGACAAAAAATGCAAGTAAACACAGAGTAAATAAACAGTGAGTGCAAACAGAAGTCAAAATTAGACCTTTCTTTGAGAACTCAAGAAGTGATACTATAATAATGGTCTGAGATGGGACTCTGACTCAAGTCTCCTGGCTGATAATCCGCTGACCTACACACCATAAATTGTATGTATAACAACAGAAATGGGTCTATCTGACTGAGATGCACTCATGCAAAAATGTATCTTCTTTTAACGTAATTGTGCAGTTGTGCTTTAGGAGAAGGGACCCAATCATCCCAAAAACACATGTACATGGAGAGGAGAGAGAAACAGAGGAGGACGAGGGAGACTGAGGGAGGCTGAAGAAGAGAAAGACAGAGCAGGGGAGGAAGTGTATACATTCCAAGCTAATCCTGATAGGACATAGTCATTGGTTGCCAGCCAGGGCACAACTACATACCATGTTGATGCAACACACGCGCACGCGCGCACGCGCGCACGAGAGTTTGGCAGTGCTGATTATTTATGAGCTGGAGGTTTAGCATTGTTTGTTAAGGGCTTGTGTGAAAGGATGTTGGTACTTAAAAGTGTGTGTGCATGTGTGCATAAAATCTGTTGGGCAAATATCACTATAAGACAGTGAATTTTTTCTGTATGTATGAAAGAGAATGAATGAATACCCTGCGACGTGTGAGTGCATTTGTGTGTTGTGGGCTGGCTAAACACAGAGCGTATATTTGCTTTGGTACAATAGGAACAAAGATGACAGTGTGTCCTGGAGAGAGAGAGAGAGGGAGAGAGACATAGAGATCGTATTACTTATTTTCCAACGTAGAACTTTTTTTTATCCCATGTGCAATAAATCTGCTAAACTATAACAGACTCTCAACCCTGTGCCCTCACACTCACTCACACTCACACACTCACACACACACACACACCTTGCAATGTGTTAAGTATTGTGTTTAACATGGTTGTTTTCCGTCTCTTTCCTGTTAGGAACAATGAAACGTTAAAGGTTACACTTTTAGTGAGCCACCAAGAGTCAACAGGACAAAACTCCTGTCATCCTATCAGATAACATTGTCTATGTTGGACAAAGTAATAAATTTGCGTTAAAAGATATTTTGGTCTCAATACAAATTCAGGTTTAGAAATTTAACTTCAATATTAACTTCCCCCAAGTGCACAAAAATACATTTTTCTTGTTTAATTTTGTTACAGACGGATATTCTAATTTAGCATTTACAGCATGCCTTCTACTCAAAACAGATAATACCAGTGAAGACAAAAGATTTTAAAAAATGCTGTTTTCTTAAAGGAGCAGGAACTTGGTGAGCGCATCTACCAGTAAAGTGAAATTGAAAATCTATTTCATACTATAAATCAGTTTAAGAGAGCAGTTATTCAGGTTGTAGGTATGTTTTGAACTTGATGTACTTCAAACATCCAAATTTATACTACTTACATGAGAGCTTGTTTATTTTATAAATGGCAGTAGATAATAAATCTTAAACTGAACACACACACTGAGGAGAAGGAGATGTGGTCCATTTATCCCAGGCTTCCTACCTGCAGAACTAACTGCAGCATTGCTTTTAGATGGTGCTTGGCAGAGAAGAGAAGTGTGTGTGTGTGTGTGTGTGTGTGTGTGTGTGTGTGTGAGTAACTGACTTTAAACAGTACGCTTAATATTCTAATGTTATTCATAATATATCTCTAAAAAATTCAAATGTAGGATATACAAATGCTTGTAAACTTTTAGGTGGTGTAATCGGAAAAGTTATTTTTTCTAATCCATGAAGCGTGACATCCTTGTATTCCACAGGAGTGAGAGGGAGGAGGTTGGGGTGGATGGTTAGGCACACAAACCACAGGAGTTTGACACTGGTGGACATGGTTCAAGTCCTATATCCTTCCGGTTATTACTTTTGAACCAGTAAAGGTTACAGTTGGGGAAAGATTGTAGCTTTAAAATATTTAAGAAACACAGCCTAACCCATGCTTAAATCAGTGTTATTTCTTTTTTAATATTATTCCAAAACCAAGATTTCTTTCCCTGACCGCAACCAAGTTCCATAACCTTGTCGTGCCTAAAAAGGTTACAACATAAAAAGACCAATGTCAGAAAGAATATATCAGAAAGAACATTCTGCACAGTTGGAAACTGCCCACAGATATAACAAATATCTTCTTGATGTGTTGCTAGATTTTTTTACAAGCTTTATTTGCTAATTAGCTGTAAATGAACGTAGCTTTAGAGAGACAGGGTTGTAGTGGCTGAATAAACAATGTAGTCTATTCATCAGAACACGTGGGTTTAACTAGACAACCCTGCTGAAGTGTCTTTGAACACTTGACAATTAAACCCCAGCTCTAGAGGTGCTATTTTGTAGGTGGCCCTGACTTTTGACCTCTAGTGGTACAAATTCAAGTTATTCTCAGACAGATTTCAGATAATAATCATTCTATGGTTCCATAAACATCAGTGCACTTCATCATAAGATGGATATAAGCTCTGCAGAAAATTATGACTTTGTACCAGGATTACTGGTGAGATGCAATGAGACAGAACTGATGCTGCATGAAGTGAGTTATGAGGAAATGACCTCAGACACTTTCCACATCCCCTCTCTCTCTCTCACTTGTTTTATATGGGGTGACATCACAGACTCACCCTCTCTTATCTGCTCTCTATCCTCCACCTGCCTTTCACACTTCATTTCTCTCACACATTCATCTCAGCTATTTCTACTCTCTGTGGACACTCATTTGTGTGTGTGTGTGTGTGTGTGTGTGTGTGTGTGTGTGTGGTTATTTATGGTGTCTGTGTGGGGAAAGGGAGGGGAGATAGATGGTCAGAGGAACAGGAAAGGCCAGATGACCTCATCTGCGCACAAAGACTCTCAAAGCCATCCACTGTCACTTGTGTGTGTTTCAGTTTCATGCAGTATTTGCCGTTTTAATCTCTTCTGTGTCTTGGAGTTGTCTATGTGTGTGTGTTTGTGTGTCTGACAGGACACCTGGCTATCAGGGTGGGAACATCAGCAGGACTCTTCATATTTCCATAAAAACACACACGCAAGGATGAGCGCTCTGATTTGTGGGAAAAGAGGGATGGGTGCGAAAGACAGGAAGGGGCAGTGAGAAGAAGAACTACCTGCTGTCTTGATAATTAAAAACTCTCTATGGAGGCAGGAACCTCATTAGGACACATTACTGAAGTAGTTACCATGGCTATCACAGGCACATACACAACAATGAGGGGTATCCAGGTTTTCACAGCATTCAAATCTGTTTGTGAGACAGTTGAGAAAACACAATTAACTGCTCTGACAGAGGAGAGGAGGAAAAAATAAAGTGAGATGATTGAAAAAGAGAAGAAGAAACAGATTAGACTGACGGCTAAAAGAAAAGAAAGAGATCACAAAGGGCCTGGACCAGGGAAGAGAGGAAAAACAATGAGGAGTTCTGATAAGTGGAAGGATGAAAATGTTAAAGTGAGGGATAAATATGGAAGGGATGGTGTAGAGAGAACTGAGGAAGAGGGGAAATAAGAAGAAAAACAAGAGCTGAAAATGAGGAAGGAAGAAGAATAAACAAAGAATAAAAAAACAAGAAAAGAGAAGAGAAGAAGAAAGAAAACTACCATTGAGATGATTTTTTGTTAGATTTCCATCAATAAAACTGAGTGGCAGAGTCTCATAATATGGTGATAAAAGAAACCCTTATAATCTTAAACAGCAGCGAACCAGTCTTTTTAATATGGTGGCAATGTAAATCAATACTTTAGTGAAAAGATATGCATACAGACTCATACGCAGATGCATGCCTTGAGCAGGTTTGCTCCAGCTTTCTGAGCACGGAGCCAAGTTTAACATGTGCAAGGCAGTTTGGGAGTGTGCGTGAAAGAATCAACAGGAGGAGAATGAAAGCGAGACAATACTGTATTTGCGTGTGAGAGAGAGAGAGAGAGAGAGAGAGAACACCAGCCTTTAGGAAAGAATGATGTGAAAAAAATACAAGAGAAGGAAAAATAGAGGAGAAGAACCTTTCAGAGAAGGATCAGTGGATGGAAAGCAGAGAGAAGAAAGTAAGACAGGAAGGATGGAGGAAAGAAAGAAGGAGGAGGAGAAGGAAAGTGGGTGAAGTGAAAACAGATAGATGAAAAGAGAAAACTAGACTATGCCTAAATAAAGCGCTTCTACTCTGGATGACAAAGTAATGACACTGCGCGATGACAGGTTTATGTTGTGTACACTGTAAAAAGTTCTCAGCTCAGCGTTGGCTCTGTGAAGGAGGGAGCAGCTGATGTAAGAGGATGGGGATGAAGGGAATGAGGAAAAGATGAAGAGTGGTAGGAATTAGATGGCGGGTAAGGGAAGGGGAGGAGAAAAAGAAGAGAAAGAGAGATGGGTTGTTAAGTTTTTTTTTACCAAGCACTTAACTATGTGGGTTACAATTGACTTTTAGCAGCAACCTGATCTCTTAAACATCATGTAAATGAGTTGAGGTCTAAAGTCGAAGTAGGTGACTCCCGGAGAAAAGATTTTTTGGGAAATGTACACTTCAGACAAGAAAAGAACTGGTGTGACAATAATACACAAAAATGACAAGAAGTAGCCTCTAATATTCAAAATAAGCATGTTTTCGATGCTGTACACTTGATTCTTTTGTAAAAGTGTAAACACAGGGACAAGAGAGAAACTGAATCAATAAAACACTGAAGAAAACTGAAGTTAGAAAGAAAAATGAGTACATTTGCTGACTTTTTGGCACCTTTATAGACTTAAAGTGGTTTAAGATCAAGAGCTGCCACTTTAGTTTGACTCCATCAAGTCGTGAATTGACCATAATGGAGGAAATGTTGAATCGAGCTGCTGTTTAAAAGAACACGCAGTTCCCTCTTTTATTTGAAGAGGAGGCTCTGATGCACCACACTCACCATTTTAATACATGTGCATTCTTGGTAGATTACCGTCTGCTTTCCCCCGTCTGATTTGCTCATTCAAAAATCCCATCGACAAAGATCTGATTGGCACGACTGTTTTTCCAATCATGGAAATGACTGTCAGCACAAAAAATGCTATGTGAACCACGGACAAAAAGGTTCTAGGTGACAGCTTCTGTCATCTGAAGCAAAATAGTAAAACATGAGTTGAAACGTAACAAAATACAAATCAAATCATAGTGTCACAGAGGCAGATTTAAATGGCAACACAGTATTTACCCCAGAATTCGACTTAGCTTCTAGACTGTAGCTCTAAGCAGATATGAGGTCTTTCAATTTGTCGACAATTTCCTCCTGTAAAGCATGATAATTGGATACTGGTGTATAGAAACAGATAATTAATGACATAAAAGACTACAGAGTAAGGTACTAATCAAACCTTAAAAGATGTATCTATGATATTAGTAATCATTTAACTGTAATATTTCCCCACAGGGGTCAAAAGGGGTCGTGAGAGTGTGGCGTGTGCTTAAATGTGTGTGTTAGCATGACGTCAGCACATCGCAGTCTGGGCAGGGTGACAGTGAGCTTTAGCGACATCTGCTAGTTAACGGCTACAGCACTGACAGTCTGATCATGACCCCGTGTGTGTGATTCTATCCCTCCAGAGCCCATCAGATCATCTTAACCAAACATGTGCATTAAAAATCTGATCGCTGCCATAGCAAACACTAAAAAGCCAATGCAAGACTTACGCTGACACACACAGTGGGATTGCATGGGATGGAACCTGAACTGATTCTAATGAGACACACTGATAATATTTCCCACTAATGCGAATGAACAGAATTGCTGATTATCATTATCAGTAAAAACAGACCAGATGAACACTGTAAAAATTTAAACAACAGGTAAAAAAGGTACTGGAATGCTGAAGCATCTCGGACTGCAAGAGAGTTTCGAGTGTGTCGGTATTTATTTATTTTATTTCATTTTGTGAGGACTATATGGATAAAAACATGTTCTTGTCAGTTTGGGGCAGAAATCTATTAGAACAGATAAGCAAAATAATACGATAGTATTAGTCTCTTTTCTCACAAGAGACCAAACAGCACAAAGAGTCGGAGAGCAGAGGCAGACAGTTCACAGGTTCAACATCAACCCAGCGATTTTATGGAGGAGAGGTCTGATGTCGATGCCAAGGCGTAACCAAAGCAACATCCCCACACACAACAACTGCAATGACATGCTTTTTGTCCACAGCTCATAAACAACTCGCCTGCTTCTCTGCGGATCATGTGATCCACGAGACTGAGAGAGATCAAAGACAGAAATAGAGAGAGTATTTGTGTAGGAGAAGTGAGCAGACTCTAAACTGTGGCTAGTCTGTTGGAAGAAGGCAACTTAAAATGTAAAGACGCTCATACATTGTGTACTGTATGTGGACACAAAACTGTTACTTACACACAGACAAACCCAAAATTACATGTAGCACACATACATTGACCTTTACCCAGATAGACAGACCCATTTAAAATGTACCTGTTTGGAACTGGCTGATTGCTTATTCATAAGTTATGATAACTTCTAATGAAATTATGTTCAACCAACAAACTACATTGAGTTAGGGGAATTAACCTTTCCTCTATAATGGAAAGTATTTTTAATTACCAGCCTTAACTTATTGACATTTTCCAGGCATGTTAAGAAGAGACAATTAACTAACGCAGACATTTGAGTTTAAATTACACACAATATTATGTCAAACAAACCAAAGCCATTAAAATAATGTTTGCAACTTAAAAGGTTTATGTAAATCTGTAAATTAAAAGTTTTATTTCATAACCATGCATTTAATTAAGTGGTGGGAAGATATTCCTTGGATAGTGTAATGTTTCATTTCCATAACAGAAGCATTGCAAGAATGACTTTGTATATGAGAGTGATGAAGAAACAATTAGAAAATCATTTTAGGTGGCTACTAACAGAACATGTTCCATCCATTGATAATCCTAATAATCTTTATCGTGCTTGGATTGAGACAAAAAGTAAACAGGAAGGTTCTGGGATGACAAAGAGCCCTGGGATGCCCACATTGTCGGGTCTCTGTCTAAAATATTCTCACACTTAAAATGATCGTGTTCTCTGAAGGAAACCATGCATTGACAACAGCCACCTGTGTTACTGTCTTTGATGAAATTGTGTTGAGCCGATCCAGCCCGACTGTTGTTGTTTAAGGTTTGTCTTTTAAAGTTTCTTTAGAGCCGCCTATCCAAAGAAGTTCACACTATACTCTACACTTCCTATGGTCTATCAATACACCCACCGAGTGTGACATAGATCGGGTAAACGGTTGTCGAGAACAGGAAGGTTCGCACATGCAACAACTACTACATTCCAAACCCAACTCATTAACCTCAACTTAACCTAAATCTAACCTTAAAAAAATATTTACGTTATGGGTAACTTAAGGATAAATCCCAATAAAGAAAACACATCCCCCTCATATGACTGTGTTAACATATTTTGGTCCCCACAACATGAGTAAAACCTGGACCACACACACACACACATCTACAAATCATTTACATCCATAAACACAGAATTATGAAAATGATTTTGACACTGACTCAAATTCCCATAAACACTAGCATATTTTTAGTCAACCCCACTCCGCCACACACACACTCAATCTAAAACACAATCCAAACTAATGGCTGATGGTGATGAATAGGCCTCATTTGAGCCTGTTCACGGCCAATGTGCTCCTAAACCGGCGATGGGTTGTTATCTGATTGGTTCAATGCCAAAAAGTGAATTTGAGGTCACACTGAACAGCAAGACTGCTTGAAAATGGTTGCATGAAGCACTTACAGTAGAACATTTTCTTTAAAAATACACAGTTTCCCATGAGAAAAACAAACTGCACAAAATACATCCTTAAACTGTTTAGCCTCCAGCCTTTGTTTGTCTTTTCAATCACAAAGAAACTACTTAAATATATTCTTAAAAGCAGTGCGAGGCTTATTCTGAAAAAACTTTTCCAACTGTACAGTATTTCCATCAATTTACAGGATGTACTCATGAGCATGTGGGGTTGGATCAAACAACTCACACGAGTTTTATTGCATTTTACATTTTTTGTCAAATCATCTTCACACCACTCCAGAGAACAGTCTTGAAGTTGGTGGTGTCTGGGCTGCAAAATAACAAGGTCTTATTACACATTATATTACAACTCCAGCTATAAAAGCGAGTTATGCCATCTCTCTTTTATCTCTTCATCAGTTCAGGATGAGCTGCTCGATGTGTGTGTATGTGTGTGCAAAAGAGGGGTTAAACCATGTTCTCATAGGCAGGTCATGTCTGGGTCAATCTCTCTGGCTCCAGCACTTCCCTGCTTAACCCCTTCATATCCCCTCTCTGTCTCACTCAAACACACACACACAAACAACCTTTAGCTACTGTCTGTCGCCACCAAATCTGTGAGTGTTCGCATGTGTGTGTTTTACTTGAATAGATAGGAATCATTCCATGAACACAGAGCTTGAAACAAATGTTCATTAAAGGATCATATCAGTTGCTTTGCGTATTTCAGCTCAATAACCTCAAAGTGGATCGTCTTGGTGTGTTCATATTAATGTCATGCGGTCGTACCTTTGACTTTTTGAAAACACTCTTTCGTGATGCATCCAAGGATACAAGGACAATATTGAAAACTTGTCACCTGATTAGCTATGCTGGCAGAACTTTGAACTAGATAACTAGATGATGACCATTATTTATGAAGATGTGAAAAAAAGAAGCTGAACTTAAACCAGGAACCTTGTGGTTTTTGTTCAGCGCTATATTGCCAAGATCTCCAGAGTCAACTATATGTCACAGTAGAAATCGCGATCCAGGATAATCGATGATTGTCCTAGGACAATTGGTCTGTCCTAGGGCAAACGACAATTCTACCAGGACAATAACGAAAAACAATAAAAACAATAGAATACAATATAAATCTTAAAGACAGAAGTCTTTTAATTATGGTTAGGGTTAGGGTGAGGGTTAGGGATGGAAAAGCTGGACTACCATGTTCGACAAAGTGCCACCCACATACTGTTGGAGAATGTCAGAATAGACAGTAAATACTGTAAATAAGTATAATAAACTCATAAATGGGAATGTATTCATTTGATCATAAAAGGAGAGTGTTCTTGCTGTATTTGTAAGAATATTGTTGTTTCCTTTATTTTAACATCATATCATTAAATTAAATTTGAGTTAGTCCTTGGACAGATTGCGATCACAATCTGTACTAGGAGGACCGCCGATTGTCCTAGGAAAGATCCTGATCGCAATCTGTCCTAGGACAATTGGCGATTATCCTGGATCGCAATTTCTACTGTGATATATATATATATATATATATATATATGTTTCCTACTGTATACTAAAAAGCTTTCTGATCACCTTTCTTCTCATTCGCTTTCACTGTACTGTTACTCCAATGAAATCTTTTATCAAATGAGTCCTGACTGCTCTAGCTGTAATGGTGCATCTCCTTGGTGAGACACGAAGCCCAAATGTCTTCTAGTGAGCCTTTGGAGCTTGGAATGCTACTCTGGCACAGGGAAAAATAATATCAATAATAAATAATAGATATTGATTTAAATATTATTACATTTGTTCCCATAGTACTGATTGTAATAATCTTCAATTGTTCAACTTGGTTATATATTTAGCACCATTTTATCATTTTCTACACCAAACTATGAATTACTACAATGTTGTATGTATGTTTAAGGTAATCATGGTTTATTGCTGTTCCTAGGAGACAAGACAAGTATTAATTTTAAGTTAGCTGTAGCAAAGACAAGGGTTTGAAGTGAAAAAAACCCCCAAAGCAATTTAACTTCTTTGTAGGTGAGCTAGTTAACTATAACTCTCTCATCTTTACTCTTAAACCCACATACTGGAAGTTGACAAGGATATAAATGGTTTTAAAATTAAGAAGAAAAAATGTCAGTTACAAAATTAAACTATACTAGAGCAACAACATGCTGGACTGGAAAAATACACTTATTTACAGAGAGCCAAACACAATAGCAATATAACTGCTTTGCCCTATTTCACACACTGATTGCTAAAACATGATTATTCATGTTAAACTGCCAAACAAATATTTTGTTTTGAGTATCAAACGCAGACACACCAAGTGTTAGTATGCAAGCTCCCTGCAGACATTCTAGTGGTTGCAGTAGATTGGCTGTGATTGATGGAGTCAGTCAGTACTGGTCCCACTGGGATGTTCCCAGTTAATTACTGTCTGTCGCCACACACATAACAGGCATTGTAGGCTTTGATGTGTACATCCAATAGTGACAGGGTACTCAAGGGGATATGTATGAGTGTGTCAGTGTGTGTGTGTGTGTGTGTGTGTGTGTGTGTCTGCATTCCACCCAAATAGTGGCATGTGTTGACAACGGCTTCAAAAAACGAGTTTTAATATAAAAATAATATGTTGGTGTGGGTGTATTGTTTGTGTATGAAGTACAGCTTTGTTTGCAGTCGACCGAAGATATTTATCTCTTTTTCTGTCTGTACTGAGAATACACTTGTACTCTTTGAAGTGTTCATCCTTGCTGGAAGTCAACAACAAAAACTGCTTGCACCAAAAGTGACAAAGTATTCCAAGGAATATAAATGTGTGTGTGTGGTTGACCCATAAAAAATCCTGTGCAGGAATGCTCAGTTTGGTGATTTGACAAAGAACCGCACGTATAATTATACCTCAGCTATCTTAACCTCAGTGATTCCAAAAATTTGTCTGAGCCACTTCCAGAGCAGCATGAACCGACATGGAATCTGTGAAATGAAACCCCCCCAAAAGAAAACTGACTCTGGTTAGAGTGTTTGGTGAACATCTTTCTTATGTTTGATTTTGTTTTGTTTTCAGGCCAGAGCAGCCATTTATCCACATATGGCAGAGACCAACAAACAGGTTGTTAACTACTGTAACATTGTGTGTGTTTGCTATGAGGTTTGGCAGTTTCAAAACAAATCAACAAGAACTAGGTATGTCTTCATCGCGAAGGCCTTTTGAAGAGACACTTCACCTCAGTGCAAAATCACCTGCATCTCGAACATAATGGCTACGATATGGATGGCAGACGGGACAGAGGGACTGTAGAACACCGTACTTTTAGCAATTATAAAAATCTGCAGTTCATAATAAAACAACACCTCTCATCTAAAGCTGTGCTAGCAAATCTGTAAGTAAGCAATTCAACACAGCAGTGTTTTGAGCTTAATATTAACTAAAGCCTGCTAATATCCTCACAGGAGCAATGCGTATATGCTGATGTTACTGTTAAACAGGTAATGCTTAAGATGTTTTTCATCACACTGTTAGCATGATAGTATTGCTAACAACCCCTGAGAACGAGCACAGCTAATTCTGATAAGAATGTAATTAGTTTTTAAAGTGTTTGGTCAAACACAGGTATTGACCAAGTTAAAATCGTAATGTAATGATAGCCAGAGGAACAGCAAAATGTCTCTGTTTCAGCTGAATTTCATTTGAGAATCTTCGATGTCAGTATTATTCTGGACTAGGAGAAACATCTGCAGTAGCTTTCTTTCAACTTAAAGGTGGGCAAGTAAGTATAGTTTTGAAAAAATGTGAACCTCCTTTAGGGTGTATCGGATTCCAAGTTAAAGCCGCAAACCCAGAAATCTAGAAAGAACAAAATAACAAAGACAACAACAACATCATTTGTGGCTTAATGCAGGATTAGAAACCCATTCTCCAACCCACTTCACCACCACATCCTGCTCTCACAGTGGGTGTTGTTGCTGGTTATCTCACCTGCTCTGGGTGAAAAGCCTTGAAGCTTAAATCTCCAATCATTGGCAAGATTTTTTAACGCCTGAAAACTGAGCCAAGAGGAAATGAAGTCTAGTTTCTTCTTAGATCACTTGAATTGCAGCACACTGAAAGGTTAATATGGAATATTTACCTAATGGTGCCAAAAAATAGTGCTAAAAGTACTGACTAGTTAACTATCTGGCACGCAGAATCACTTTGTATTATAGCTACCTAGTGCGTTATGTCTACGTTTTATCTGTATGAATTTTTTGTATTAAATGACTCAAAAACAAAAATGTAGTCGATTCTGTTTGCTACAGTGAGGTATGAGATCCTACACGTTACTGATGCAAGGAGATTCACATGTTTGAAATCTCATTTTAGTAAAATGAACGGGGAGTTGAGGAACCGATTTCAGACACAGCACAAGTCTAAAGAGACGAATACAAACACATAGTAAGAGAAAAACAAGGATCAAGAACAACTTTAATATAAATATCTGCTAATATGAATTGATGCTGGCTGAAACAGGGAGACAAACACAGAGAAGCAGAGCCAGGCCTTCTAACCAACTACATGTGAGTACATGTTTTTAGAAGGGAAGACCAATTTGACTGCATAAACACTTTCTCCAAAACACACAGCGATAAACAGACTAACACATAAACCGAGCTAGACGTACACACACCGCAAACACAGACAAACGTCAAAGCTCGGAGCTTCCAAGAAAACTGTTCATTCCTCCACACACACACTCTCACACCCTTACACATACATAGAAACTTACAAACACACACGTACACAGTCTTACATCTTTCCAGACAGACATACAGTGCTATAAACATCAGGACATAGCTCCCTGCACCACAAACGCTGGAAAAATAACTGAGTGTGTGTATATACACTGTGTGTGTGTGTGTGTGTGTGTGTGTGTGTGTGTGTGTGTGTGTGTGTGTGTGTGTGTGTGTGTGTGTGTGTGTGTGTCTGGGCCACTTATCT
>OMNN01006271.1:6120-23936 GCA_900302755.1 Chromis chromis
GCAGTATCTGTCTATCAGTTGGTCAGTTGATTGGTCCGGTGCTTTGGTCCAGGCTGAAATATCTCAACGACTACTTGATGGATTGCTTTGAAATTTTGTACAAACACTGATGTTGCCCAGAGGATAAAGCCTATTGATTTTTGTGTGCCACCATGAAGTTCACATTTATGATTTTAAGTGTACGTCTTGACAACTGAGAATTGGCATGAAATTTGATGTAGACATTTATGTTCCCTTCAGGATGAATTTGAATACTCTGGCAATGCTTTGACTTTTTGCTTAGTGACACCAGCAGGTAAAAGTGCAATTTGTCCAGAAGCGATGGGAATTAATGACATGTCCATCAGCTTCACCTGTGCTGTTTAATGTAATTATCCAATGTTAGTATGCTACAGTAAGATTATAAACATAGAAAACATCAAATATGCAAACTATCACCATGTTAGCATTGTCATTGTGAACATAACAGCATTTAGCTCAAAGCTCCACTGTGCCAAAGCACAGCCTCACAGAACTGCTAACATGTCTTTGTGTTGTTTAATTTCAGTTTAATCACTGGTTCAATAACATTGTATATGCATGTCGACTATTTGTAAAGCCTCCATCACATGTTTACAGAAACACCAATATTTTGCATAATCATTTTGTTGTTGTTTTTATCTTGTATCAAGTTTCAACGTAACAAGTTTCATGCCATTTTGCACTTTGCCATAGTACATTTTATGTATTTATGTATGTAGGTTTTAGTAAAAGCAGGCTAGCAGAAATGGCCCCACATAGTGAAATAAAATAATAATAAAAAAAAAAGGTGTTACGAAAGAAAATAAATAAATAATGCCTTGGGTTATGACCAACAATGCTATACAAAGAACAAACTTCAGTTACTCTTGACTAAAAGGACAATGATCAAATGTCACAGTCATCCTGAATTCTTAAAGTCACTTTACATCTAATAAATTATGATTTATACTGAAGGTAGCTTAAAAAAATATTATTTCTATGGCTTTACATTTCAGTAGAATGCTCACTCTATAGGTGTGTTGATATGAATCAGTGGTAGTTATTAACTGACAGTACTAGTCAATCTTGTAGAATTTCTGGATGACACCCAGTTAGTGAACAGATCTTTGCATGTTTGCTGGTTTATGAAATGGGAAAATTCTGCAATTTGGCCAGCAAGCAGTATTTATTCCATTGAAACGATTCAGCAGTTCTATCCATCCATCCATTTTCTTCCACTTATGCGGGTTGGGTCACAGTGGCAGCAGGCCAAGCAGGGAATTCGAGTTGCCCCTCTCACCTGCAATGCTTTCCAGCTCATCCTGGGGGATCCAAAGATGTGTCCAGGCCAGATGAAATATGTAATCCCTCCAGCAAGTTCTACACCGGGGTCTCGTCCCAGTTGGGCGTGCTCAGAAAATGCCCCAAGGAAGTTGCCCAGGAGGGCCCTGAACAACCTCAGCTGGTTCCTTTCGACTCAAAGTCTGCTCCAAGCTCTTTTCAGATGTCTGAGTTTCTCATTCTATCCCTAAGGCTACCCTACTGAGGTACATTTTTTTGGCTGCTTGTATCCACAATCTGATTCTTTTGGTCACTACCCAGAGCTCACGACAACAGGTGAGGTTGTAATGTGGATCAACTGGTACATCGAGAGTTTTGCCTTTCAGCTCCTACTTCATGATGGTCCTGTGCAATGCCCATATTACTGCTGATGCTGATGGCCTCAACTTGAAGTTACTGACTCTCATCCTGAACTCTTCACTCTTTGTTGCAAATCGCCCCAGGCCATGCTGAATGTCCTGGGGCTACTGCATGATGAAGACAACAGAACCACACCCTCCTCACCCTGGCTGCCCTAGAGATCTTGTCCATGAATGTCACAAATGGGATTAGAGAAAAGGGGCAACCTTGGCAAAGTACAACACCCACCGGAAGCGTGTTGGACTTTGTGCTGTGAATACAAGCACAGCTCCCACTTTTGTTGTGCAAAGACTCGATAGCTCATAGCATTTGTCTGTGTATCCTATACTCCCACAGTGGGACATGATCATAGGCCTAGAGCCACTGCTCCATGGCCAGAATGGAATCCACATTGCTTCTCCTGAATCCAAGGTTCGATAGAGCCTTCCTTCCAGCACCCAAGAATAAGCTTTCCCAGGGAGGCTGAGCAGTGTGATACCCATATAATTGGAGCAAACCATCGAGTCCCCCTTTCTGAAAATGTGAACAACCACCCTGGTCTGTCAGTCCACAGGCACTGATGTCCAGGCAACACTGAAGAGATTTGTTGGCCAAGACAGCCCAACAGAGTCTTCAGCGTCTCAGGGCAAAACTCATCCACACCTGGTACCTTGTCACTGAGGGGTTTCTTGACCACATTAGCAACCTCTGTCAAAGATATGTGTGAGGCTTCCCCCGAGTCCTCAAGGTGCCCTTTCCATCACCCGACAATATCCCTGTGCCTGTCGTGGCAGCAACCTAGGAATCTGATGGTGGACACCGGCGGTGCAGGAGGCCATCAAGCTGAAGTAGGACGCTTTTCGGGTCTGCCTGTACTTGTCTCCTGAAGCAGCAGGCAGGCACAGGCAGTTGTGGAAGCAAAATAATTTGCGACTTTCTGGTGCGGTAGGAGTTTTGGGAGGCTATGGAGAAGGAGAGTCCAACAACTGCAGATCTTATTTCCCACCTCCAATATTAAAAGAAAAACTTGGATACGATTAGAGAAAACTTAACCAACATTAAATGTGTTTCTAAAGGCATTTAAAGAGATATAATTACATTGTTTAATATTTTACCCCCTCATCTAAATAGCAATAGACATTCTATACCCACATTTCCCCCCAGTATCTCAATATTTGATTTAATTAACAACAATTATCAATTGTAAAAAGTATCAATTATATAGACCATATTACGATGTCTGGAAAGCATTATTGGTGCCAGGGTGTGCTGGCCCTCCCTGTATGAATTACCATGGGCCCTAGGTTTTCTATTTCCAAAGCATTAAGAATTAGTTCAGCAGGCCAGATGAAGACAGAACAGATACAATCTCCTGGAGGTAGAGCAGCAGAGCATGCAGAAATGATTATTTCAGGAAGTAGATATTTTATATCTGCTTGTGTTTGGGGAATATTAGTGTCAGAGTAAAACTACACAGTGTTCCTTGGTTGTTCAGTGTAACCTTATAAATAAGATTAACATACATGTAGGTATTATGGTCTATATGAATGAATCATTTCGGCGGGTGGATGAGGCTATATAAACATAGGTTTTGGGTGGGTGACACGCTCTGAATCAAACCCGGAGAAATAAATCATACTGACACACCGTGGGCAGAGTAGTAGCCTGAAGGTAACTCTGTTGTTTTTCACTTGATCAGCAAGATTGAGATAAGATACTAATGTATAAGAGAAATTGTATGCATACAGGTACAATGGGGGAAAAAAAGGGAGAAATTATTAGTCACTGTGAAAAAAATCAGTGAGACAGTACATGTACGTGTTTTCATTTTTCAGTCCAAGGGTTCAAGGTTTGGACAACACAAGAGATGTGCTTACATTTAGTGTTAAAATACAACCAATTCAACCGATTCCAAAACACATTTTTTTCCATAGCTGTAACATATGGTGGCCCTGAGAGCTCAACGCACTGCAAATTGGAAGAAAAAAAATAAAGAAAAAACAAGCCAATTAAGAAAACATCCACACTAATTTGACAACACTGGTGTAGCATTTGGTAAAAACAAAAAGTGCTGCAAATACAGAAAATAAAACACATACAGAAATGAATTGTAAAGACAGAGAGCACCGCCAAATGCAGAAATGCTGCAAATGCATTACACCCAACCAAATATCTAAACACGCTGCATATACAGAAATGCAGCAACGACAGAAAACACAGCCAAATGCAGAAATGCTACAAATGCAAAAAATTCAAACCAACACATGCTACATATAAAGAAAACACTAACAAATACAAATAGCACACACTAGAACAGAAATGTTTCCAAGGTGTGTAAGAAAATGATGTTGACATGGCTTTTGTCACCATGGTGATTCATGAAGTCACAGAAGTTGACTATCAATCAGTGGTGTTGAAAATAATTGGAAAAATTAGTATCATTCAAGTTTCCTTTTGTTGTCAACATTCTAATGGTGTGATTAATCATGATAGATATCTGCCATAAGCGTATTGTTAGCTGACAAATTCAGAAAATTTGAAGAAACGCACAAAATTAACTGAAACAGGCTACGTTTGTTGGCTTTAACCTTGTTAGTTAGAGGGGACAAGGTCAGTTAGAGTTAATCAGTGGATTGATGATTGCAAACATGACAGTAAAGATTCTATAACCTTACAAAAATACAGTGATTATTACCAGTGCAATTCTTAAAGGTTCTCTCTGCAACACTGAACACATTCAACCACTGATGTTGTTTAAGCACCAGCATCTTAGACCAAAACAAACAAGCATGTCGACCCATTGTGTACACGACAGCTAATAAAAAATAATCCAGCCACAACCATTAGTCCATGCTAGCAGTATGAAATACACTAAATTGCCGTAGCAAGCTGTAGTCAACTTGGGTAACAAATCATACCTATCCAGCTCTCTGTGTGTTGACAGACCAGGTCCACCTGTGTTTGAAAAAACATACACACACCAGAGTGGAACAAATGCGAGCGGAAAAGAAGTAGCAGAGAAAAGCCTCAAAACAGAAGTAAAGCCTCTCATACAGACCTGAAATGAAACCTAAATTAAGGAAATTGCATTAATAAAATACTGTGTTCTTACACTATTTGGATTTTTAGAGCACTGACTGAACTCTGGACTGCACTTTTGCTTTTCAATTGTGGTGTTAGAGGTTAATCTCAGTCTGTCTATAAGTGTAGGGAGAGGCAACAGTTTCAAAGGAAGGTATCACATGCACTAATGTGCACTAAGATGGAGCAGCTGCCAAAGCATGAAACGTAGAAGATAGATATACAACACACACCAAAGGAGTGTTAAATTTAGTCTCTGCTGAGGATGTCATTACTCTGCAATATCTTTATGCAGCAGAAACATGATTGCTGCTTGATGTTGTCTTTATATTCAAATTCTTGCATACTGCACCTTTAATATGATTTACATTACATTGTATACACATTTGTTGATAACTACAGCAGTTACTTTGCATATTTATACTGTGCACACACAACAGATCACCTTAAAATATAATGCATTTTACATAATAACTACACATCAATGTGTAAAATAGTAAAATTGACCTCCTCCTTGATCAGTTACAAGATTAAAACTGTTTATACATCCATACATATAGACCTGTAATGCATGCATACTGCAATGCATACATTCAGTAATATAAATCTCTGGAACAGGCCATTACTTGCTACGGGGTGTCTTACATTGTGGTATTTCCTCCGGATTTGAATAATTCTTTTACCACTGCGGATGACATAAGCACTGAAATATAGAACAAACTATGATATCAAAATTTAATACACCAATGTTCCCTTTATATTAAACATGAGCCCGTATTAGCTGTATTTGGCCCCTTGTGAATACAACACAGAACGCCACCAAGCTGAACAAAGAGCCTGATCATGTGCTACAAGAAGAGAATTTGATTGAATGCTACTTCAGTGGAGATTCTGTGCAAGCTATTCATCATTGCTTTGCGCAGAATAATACACGTAACAAGTGCAGTCAGATGCTATGGTCTCTATGGAGACTAATAAATGATACATTACAAGATGCAGATAGATAGCTGAAGAGGAATACTAAGACGAATCTTGCTAACTGCAACAGTTTACGTTTCATTATGAAGTAAAACAATGGGGAGATCACACCTTTTGGCTCGGAACACAATCACTCACAATGAAGGGCCCGACAATACCACTCATTTAGAAAGCGATCAAAGCCTCTCTCTGAGTGAGCAGGCATTTTGGTTCCTCAATGTTGTTTTCAATTTCACCAGTATGCAAATTTTTCTCCACATTTCCTTGGGAAGTAATGAGGAAAATAAGAAAGCTCTAACCCCAGATGAAAAGGAAATGGCTTTTGAAATGACACGCACGCACTATATTGTGGTAGCACACCCAAAAACAAACAGAAACACACACCGTCACAAAATATTGACTATAAATGAAACCGAATAAAGATTAGACCACACTTTTGGTGGTCCTTTTGTGCAACCGTGATAAATTGCATTCTGTGTTTTTATAATATTTTATAAGGAACTCACTCTAATGAATGGTCCTTTTCATTATTCCTTGAGCATCGCGTTGTATCAGTACACAATGATAATTGCAATAAGTAAAAGATAAAAAGACATTTTTGCATTAGGAATACAACAAATTAAGCATGCAGTGTATATGTTTTAATGGTCGAAAGTAAACAAAAAAGTTGTAGTTGAACATTCTATAAAATACATTTCAATTTCAAATGTGCATGTTTACCAAGCAGTGTTTTATAAATGGAGAAAAGCCAAGAACGAGCATGTCAGACTCTCATTTACTGGTTGAAAATAGGTCAGTAGACAGTAATTTACTATCTTGAATCAAGCAAATGGAGTCTAGACTGGTTTAATTTATCACCTCTTAAATGGCAGAGCTGACTAAAGTCTTGATGCCAGCGTTACATTGCATTACTTATGGTGTACATCCACAAAATCACATCACTGTGACGGGAATTCTCTCCAGTCAGGAGAGAAGAAACTTCAAATGATGAATTATGTTGAATGATTTCATCTACACAATATTCCTTATGCATGGGACATGGAGCATATTTCAGCATATAATAGATGTCAGAAGGACAAATCAGTCATGATTCTTTTCATATTTAACAATGTTTATGTGAATGCACAGAAACAAATTTGCCACTTCTAAAGTTTAACTTGAACTAATATTTCGATATCGCTGGGAACGATGAGCGAACTGAGAGTTTTATTCCTCTGGTTGTCTGAAGGATGATGGTCACAGTAATGCATGGCGGCAGATCCTATATTGCTTCACACAAGCGTCAAAACATATTGATTTTCAATGTGAACCTGGCGGAGAGTACAAACCACAAGCCATAGTCTTAAAGAAGATATACTTGTATACCATAAAAAAAATCTATGAACACTACTTCCCTTATTAACCTTTATTCACACAGAGAAGAGCTTCTCCCGAGCAAATTCTTCTGGCAAATAATACAGCGTCCTTTATAACATTTAGCATTCAATGTGCTTGTATCTGTGATTCTGCATACAAACACTTTAAGTACAAATACTTAAGGTTGGATGGACTTATATAAGATGAGGTTTATGGAGTAAGTAAACCAGTGAGTCACTTTTGAGCAAAGCCGAGCGGTGCTTTATATGTCAGACGTTTATTTACAGAAAGTTACATTTACAGCGAGCCAAAGAGAGAGAAATGTGCTCTTTGGTTCACCTCACAGTTTGGCTGTTGAGATTGATGTGTATGGTTCTTAGCGAGAAGGAGGTGTTAGAGCCAGAAGGTGGACTGCAGATTTGCGGTTATCAATTATAAAAATACGCAAATCCATTTTTATGGGTTATTAAAAGGCAATGCCCTCTCGGGGACTTCTAAAGCGGGGAACTATGATTGTAATTTTACTTTGCTTTGATGCAATTGGCAGTAAAAAAAAAGGATTGGATCCATATTATACAGAGAGCGCTGGCATATTGCATTGAATGAAGATGCATGATTTGAAAGGTAAACAGTTCTTTAATTGGGAGCAAAACTGCACTTTTGATTTTTGAAGCAAATTCAATTGAGATATTTATGTAGCTCGTTCGCTATCTTAGTGTGTGATACTGCTTCTGTTGAGTGGGAGCGTAGTTTAGAACCGTCTAATAAGAATTAATCTCATTCGCTCCTTGTCACACCTGTCTTGCGAAGGCCCATCTGCTGCCTAGAGACTTGTTTAATTGTTTTTGCTGAGCCTCTGTCACATGTAGATGTGTTTGTGTCCATGCCTACATGCATGTGTGAACCTTTTTGAAGGCTGCTGCTCTGGAAAAATAACAACAAATGAACGGTGCTGCTCGAGATGGCAAGGAGAAAATCAATAATTGCCTTAAATCACCCTTCAGTAAACCCCTGAAATAAAAATCAGATTGCAGACAAATGTAATTAAGTGAAGATTAGATGATGCCGAGTGTTCAATTTGTTTTTTTCTGTCTGTGTGTTTTTAGTGGTAATAGTGGAGATGGAGGGTGTCATATACAGTATAGATTAATATGGATTTTATTTATTTACATCAAGAAAGATGTGCCATACTTAATGTATAGTGCATGTATAATGTATGGTATGCATCATATTATGTTATTTCTTATAATTTCAACATTTATTTTAATCTGATATAATATAAGTGGGAACTATCTTTGCCATTAACCTTTTGACCTTCAGGTATGGGTCCATGCGTCTAGTTGTTTATTCTCCTTCTGGCCATCTTGCATGCCATTTTGGTTCAGCATAAGCTCTAATGCATCAAGAGAACACTGAAACTGTTGATAAGATATCATCAGCACCTACTCTCACCATGAAAGTACATTTGTTCTATGTTATTGTGAGTTTGTGTCTTAGAATCTCTTATTGCTTTGGTGTTAGTGAATTTGTCTCTGCTGAAGCTGCCTATAATGGCAGACTTTGTTTTTGATTGTTTTGAATATCACTGTGCAATTTTCATTGCTTTTTTTCATGTTTTTTCAAGTGCTTAGATTCTGGAATTGATTGTATTTGTAATTAGATTTTTTAGAAACGGCCCCGATAGAGTAGAGAGAATAGTGGATGTGAGGTTGCCTGTACAGCAGTCAGCCAAAACATTAAAACCCCCTGCTTAATATTGTGTTTGTCCCTCTTGTGCCACCAAAACAGCTCTGACCAGTCGGGCCATGGACACGGGATCTCTGGGGCTGTCTTGTGGTGCCTGACACCAGGATATTGGCAGTGGATCCTTTGGGTCCTGTGGGTTGTGGGGTGGGGCCTCCGTGGATCGGGCTTCTTCAAGCGCATCCTGCTATGCTAGATTGGATTGGAATCTGGGGAGTTCGGAGGCCAGGTCAATTCCTCAAACTTTTCTTTGTTATGTTCCTTTAACTGTTCCTGAGCAGTTTTTGTAGTTGTGCAAGATGCATAGTCCTGCTGGAGGAGGACGCTGCTGTCTGAGAGTACTATTGCCATTGGTGTGGATGTGAGGCGTGGTTGTGCAGTTGGTCTGCAACAATGTTTAGGTGTTTGGTCAAAGTAGCATCCATGTAAATCTCAGGACTCAAGGTTTCCCAGCATTGTAACAACATGATCCATATCATTCACCTTCCCAGTCAGTGGTTTGAGTGTTATGGTTGGTTGGTGTATGTCCATTACTGGTTTACATGTCCTTCTGTTTAGGGATACCATGACCAAAAAAATACCCCGTAGATGCTTTAAGTGAGTGACTTGCCTATGCACAATGGCTGAGAGTACACTCGTGGCTCCTTATAATGAAGCTGTTCTCTGTTCATGCAGTGTTTAAATCTGAATTTATTCCAGAGCACATTATGTGTCCAGGTTTAGCCACTGCAGGAGTAAGCATGCATAGAGGTATGGATTATTAGTTCCAAAGTCATATTTTCCCTTCTGGTGAGAATCACCAGGATATTAGATCCAGGACCAGACTGATGAGCAAACCGGTCTCTTGCTTGTTATTGCTTAGTGGAACAGACACTGTGGGTATTCAGTAAATTCTGTATGACTAGAATTGAGAGAGAAGATTGCGAACACAAAACTTTCACTGCACCGTGTTCCAAGAAATTGATGAGCAGAGGAACTGAAGACATTTACATTTGGGTGATGAACAGGCATTTATGACACATTAGTTATAAGTTGTAAGATATGATTATGTTGACAAGAAGTTTTTTTTGTTTTGTTTTTGAGTTTCAAATGAACAGTTTTAAGCATAGATCAGCTTAATTATTCAGGGTAATATTCACATCCAGCGAGACTGATGCGTTATTGATAGTGACGGTAATTCTCACACACACATTAGTCAGCCATTTAATTCATACTAATTAATTAACAGTTTTTGCAATTTATATGATGTGCACTGAGCATATTGTTGAGTCATCCTTACTGGTCTTCAGCTTGACATGTGTCTATGAGTAGAAATATACAAATTCACACGATACCATGCACTCTGTTGTCGCCCACGTATTTGACCCGAGGTCTTTTTAAAACAAACAAACAAACAAAAATCAATACATGAAATGCATACTACAGTCTGTGAGTCCAATTTTTATTCCACAACAACTGTTTCAAAGCAGAGCACATTGTCCTTCACTTTGTTGTTGAACTGCTTTCCCGAAAAATATAAATCTATAAGTTATTTTATAGAACTGTGTAAAAATAGTCCAGTTTCATTGGTTTACTTTAATTTATAGGTCAAAAGTTTCAGTTGCTGTTGCTGACAATGTTTCCTGCAACTCTTAGTGTGGTATTACTAATCGAAATGGACTGTTATGGGGGACTAAGCAGGTGGTTGCATTGTTTTAATAGAATGTAAATATGTAAATATTCTGCTGTTATTCCCTTTTTATACTAATGTGAGCAGTATGTATAGGGATGTACTTACGCTGTGTTGCAGTTTAGGGTACATCTGGTCAGAACAGGATTCAGTGAGAGAAGACTACACTCACAGACACAGAAATGACTGGTTGCCATCTTCCCCCGAATCTGGCATATTCTGACCTCTCTAACACAATCTGCTCTCTTCCTCCTGGAAGAAGGCTGAGTGTTATTGGGATGAGAACCTCTTCCATCCCAGCACCTACACACCAAGATAGAAAGATTGTTATTTTGAATCTTGGTACTTTTTTTTCCACTTTTCCACGTGCTCCAGCACCAACTGGCCTGGCCTACCCCCACATGATTTGTGTATTTATTGCTGTACTTTGTAATGTGTTTGTACAGTTGGTCTTATTTTTTGGTTGAGCGCTCTACTGCAAACACACCAAAGTAAACTGCATTGTCTATATTTATTTTACCCTTAAAATTAAGCTTTTGTCATTTCTTCAACTGTGTTTGCTTATGTAGGCTTATAGGGACATTACACACAAGATTAACAGTATTTATTTTCCAAAAAAACAGTTGAGGCAGAGACAAGTTAGGACTAGAAATGAAGTAAAAAATGTTGAATAATGATGTGATTTGAAACAGCTCAGGTGTTTGTTACTAAAGTAGCATTCAGGAAAGACATTGTTCTTAAATTTGCCCAAAAATGCTCCTCAAAGAGAGGTAGGAAGGGATTTGGATATTTTCACTGTCTATGGTGCATAACATTAAAAGATTCAATGTATCTGGAGGAATTTTTGTGTGTAAAGGGCAAGGACGCAGCTTAATCTGAATACCCATGATCTCTGATCAGTCAGACAGCACTGGATCAAGAACTACCATTTATCTATACTGTAAGTCATATAACCACATGGGCTCAGGATTACCTGGGGAAACCTTTGTCAAGTACTGCAATGTATAGCTGCAATCGCAAATGTTAGTTGAAACTTTACAATACAAATGTCTTATGTTAACAGCATCCAGAAGGGCCATCAAGTTCTCTGGGCTAAGAGGCATCTGTGATGGTCCTTCATGCAAGGGAAATATGTATTGTGGTCAGACAAATCAATCTTTCTTTTCTTTTTTTGGAAGAAATAGACACGGTATGTGGACCAAAAAAGAAAAGACCATCCAGTCCAAGTCCCAAGTCCAAAAGCCATACAATGTAACGGTATCTTAGTGCCCTTGGCAGGGATAACTTGCACATCTGTGTAGGCACCATTAATGCTGAAAAGTACACTGAGATTTTGCGGCAACATATGCTCTCTTCAAGACGGCATCTTTTCCAGGGACACCCATGCATATTTCAACAGGACAATGCAAAACCGCATTCTGCATGCATTACAAAGGCCTGGCTGCATGAGATGAGGATGCAGGTGTTAGACTGGCCTGTCTGCAAGGCAGGCTCATCCCCAATAGAGAACGTGTGGCTTGTTTTAAAATGCAAAATGTAACAATGAAGACGCTGTACTGACGCACACCTTGAAACTTGTTTGCAGGATGAATGGGACAAATTTACACTTGAAACATTTAATCACTTGGTGTCATCAGTCACTTAACATTCATTAATTGTTGTGAAAAGAACCCTGCAGAGCAGTAGATACTTTACTTTTCCACCTGAACTGCTTTCAGTTTTTCTAACTATGGGTTGTACACAGCTTTATTACCCTATTAATGTGTCGGTAAAGCACATATTACACACATATGTGTTCTAAACATATAACATCAAATAAAAATGTGTTAACCAATTAATAATTACAGTTTTAGTTATAACCCAAAATCGGGAAAATAAAAGAAATACTCTCTGCTCTGAGGCTGTGGACTATGTAAAATAAACACACAAGCCAACTTATACTTTTTTTGTGGGCATGTACTGCCACAGATAGCACCAGATAGTCAGTAATTGCGGATTATCTGTGAATCCCAGTTTGTAAAAAATACCTGGTTTACAGCTGTCACTGCAGAGGAAGGTGTTGGTAGTGATCTTCAGCTCTCCATCAATGTGGCTGTTCACAAAATCAGTTGACATCTTCTTAGTTTTATCACTCTGGAGAAATTTAAAGACTAAGCTGTTTTACCAATTTTGGCATCCCGGGAAGATGCATTTGCTGGACAAAGGCATGGCTAGCCAGCAGACTGTCGGCTAATTTAGTAAGTCTAGTAACTTGAAATTAGCATTAGAACTAGGGATGCACAATAATGCCAATTTCAACCGATACCGATAATCGATAATTTTATACTTCTTGCAGCCGATAACCAATAATGTCAACCGATATTTCTTTACTTAATTAACTATAATTTGAGTACAAATCCACTTCCTACTATAATTCTGACACATACAAATAAATAGAACCATTGAGTAGAGCATAAAGAAGTTGACATTTGATACTTCTGCTCAAATACTGACAACCAGCAACTCAATCATTTTGAATATGATTATATATAGGTTTTTTGTGTGTTTTTTAATTGTTTTTAACCTCCGCTATGAAAATGTGTATCCCCGCTATGAACTGTCAACCCTAGCTAAAAACGCAATATCTAAAACATTAACCCCGCACCCAAAAACAAACATAACCCAAGAACCCGACCAGAATTCCCTCCTAGACCTGCCCAGCTAGCTAGCTAAGCATTTACAGCCCCGCAGTAAAAACTAGCGAACCGGCGAAACGTTAGCCACCGTATTAGCGAACTAGCTACCGGATCCGACGTAACCCCACAAACGGCCCGAAACGGGGCCAAGAGGAAAACTAAACCGCTGGAAGTCGACTTGTGAAACTTAGGAGAGTGTGCCCAGCAATGGGTCTTAATCAGGCCAAGGCACACTGTAAATTGTAGCGAGCAATCTTGTCACCACTCCTGTGACTTGTCTGAAGCAGCCGGTTAGAGTGGGAAACAGCCTATGACAAACCGACCAACCGTGCAGTGTTATGACATCACACACATGCAACAGTACCGTTGGGGAGGGGAGGGGTTGAGGAGCCAGGCATGAGCACAAGCCACAACACACAGACCATCGGCAAAAACGAAGATTCGAAGTCTTTATTATTATCGGGTCATTTTATCGGCTGATTTTTTTATTATCGGAATTATCGATATGACGTCATAATTTGCCAAAATTGACCGCTAATTATCGGGCGCCAATATTATCGTGCATCCCTAATTAGAACCAATGATGCTAATGTGCTCTAGTCTTTATAGTGTCCTGCCACCAGGATTTCTGTCCTGCCCACAGCACAAAAATTTATGAAAAACTAGATGAAAAACAGTCAAACTCCACAATTCATCACTACATAGTTCAGTCTTTTCACAAGTTTTCATCATTTTTTTTCTAATGTGTGTATTGTGTTTAGAAAAAGATTTTAAATTCCCAGCTTACTTTCATATCACATACAGCAGATGCATATATTTTTCAAAACATTCAACCAGTAATTGCTGATTCGATATAATATGTCTAAACTTACCAATATAATTGTCACAGTCAGAGGCTTCTTCTGTTGTGCCTCTCCTCCTAGAAGTCAGAGACTTGCATACATAAACATATTGTTGCCCTAAATAATGCAATTCATCATGTTGAACAGCACGTGCATTGCAGTTTTCCTAATATGACTATCATGCAGCTAATTATTGTGTTTAATGGGGACTATAATCACTTCTTCCATTACAGCACACTGTTACTTCTGCGAGCAGTGAAGAGGCAAAACAAAATTTAAAGCAGAGTTGAAAATTGATACTTTCAATGATCTTTTGGCATTTAATTCTAACAGAATGGGATTAGTTCTAATGTGGTGGTGGAGCTTCATAGAAATTAAATGAGAAATTAAATGCTAAAAAGCATCCGGTTGCGGTGGGAGTTTAGGGAGTGGATCCTAGGGTTTTCATATGTGTTCACTTTCACACTGTATGCAGGTTTCATAAAACAGTACAATAAAAAAATCATCTGTGACTGCTATAGCATTTCTGCATGGCTGCCTCTTGAGTGGTGAGTCGTCACATAGGGAAAATGTGTGAAGCTTCAACTTTTTTCGGGGCCTATCGCCTCCCTCCATACCCAGGTAGCTGCATGTTTCCTCAGGCACCCAAAGCTCTGGACTTCTCCAGACATGAGGTGAT
This sequence comes from Chromis chromis, assembly GCA_900302755.1. Taxonomy (NCBI): domain Eukaryota; kingdom Metazoa; phylum Chordata; class Actinopteri; family Pomacentridae; genus Chromis; species Chromis chromis. The sequence continues at coordinate 20,824 of OMNN01006271.1, forward strand.
AAGCAGTATCTGTGTTGCAGCCAAACCTGCCTGAGCCTCACAGTAGCTCAAACTGAAATGTGAATACCTTCCTCTAGCCTCCTTTTTTCCATCCCACTGCTCCCCCTCCCTCATAACATAATTATATCTGCTCTTTCTTCCTCTTTGCCCACACCTTTACGCAAATTTGTCTCAGATTAAAACAGAGAATTTCTTAGTGCGCTGCCAAGGAGTCTGGCTGGAGATGTGACAATCTGAGGTTTGAACATCCTTTTTGTCATGTTCATGCTATGGTGCTGAAATCACGCTGGGTATCCGTCCAAATTGTGTCTTACTTAGGCTCCCAGTGCTTCTGTATAATGGAACTTCCCATTCATATAGACAGTGGTTCTACTCGAGATGTCTACAACTATATCGCATTCAGTCAATGGTATGAAAGACAAAAACACCACCACTAAGTGAATTTAAAGCCGATTTTCTCGCATTATTTCTAGCAGTGTCTACATGGTGTTTGAGAAATGGTATTGTGATAAATAATACTACCGATCAATGAGGAATCCCAAATTTATACAAGTGTTTTATCAATGAAAATAAAGCTAAATAGATGGATAAAAACGCCTACTCCCCATTTCTCTACTGAGATCCATTTAACATAATTCCAGACTTTAAGGGCTGCATTCAGACTAAACCAAGCCCTAAGTGAAAAAAATACGACTTCACATCTAATTGAATGAGGCCAATTTGGCGAGACAGTGAAGGAGCCAACACAGAGGGCACCAGTGAAAAGACAGGATTGTTTGGCTTTAAAAAAAATGCTGGACTACATCAAGATGTCCTCCAGCAAAAAGCTGCAGCGGGCAATTAAATACTCTCAAGTGCACATTACTGGTTAATTAGGGCCCGTATGATGATTATTGGGGGTGAGGTTGAAAAAAAGAGGAGGATATTGTCGTTGTTATTTTTGCTGAAGACAGGTTTTAGTCAGACTTCTTTGGGAGAAGTTTTAGCACTGATTTCTTTCTTATTCCATGACTTTGTTCTGATCTGAAACATGCTGACTGTGAGTGTTTACAGTTTCTGCTGTAAAGTTTCTAACACAATCACTTCTGCACTTCTTTAAGCCCTCAAATTGATACGAACACGCACACTTTATCATTCTTTGTTTCACAGTCTTTTATAGCCAGTGAAATTAATCAGAAGAAAAAACTTCCCTCTGAGTCTCCAGCTGTTGCTCCAAAACACACCTGGTTAACATTCCAGGTTATGTGACTGGGACTCATGGAGCCTAATTAGTTTAATTATGACAGAAAGTCAGACACTTATATTTAGTCAGCACCATTAGATGAAAATCATATGAAGTATGGAATGTGGGGATGGAGCAAAAAAATATCATAGTTCTCGAGGTCCACATAGGCAACAGCCACTGCCCGTGGCCAAGCCCCAGATTAATGCACAGGAAAGTGCCACATGTGTAAAAGGCCCAGATTATGTAGATTTCCCCCCAAAATATTCAAATTTGGTAAATGGATTTGTGCAAATCAAAGTGCCCTGTATCTGGTGATGCTATGCGCCCCCCAGTCAGTAGTGTAACGCAATTCCATTTTAAATTTAATATATCCACAAATTTGCAACCGAGAAATAAATGAAATGTCTGCTCTGTCAAGCACCTTCTCCATCAACGGCAGCAAGCGCTCACGAGGGGGCAAACTGGACTGTAACTCAGGGAATCAATTGGTCTCGTTATCGTTTGGACTTTCATGCATTGCATACATGCCGCTTTCACAACACAACATTATGAAATTAATGATTTCCACCATTTCCAAAGTAGAATCAAATTAAGTTTAGAAATGATATGTCCGACCAATGTACAATACGTCTATCACCCGGGAAGATTTTGGCTCATGAAATAACAATGAACTGACTTCACTTACAGTATGCATGAGATGTCCGACTACCTGGGAGTCGCGGTGATCAGCAGGATTCTCATTATATTGCATCGAATTTGGTCTCGATGGTGGATGAGATTTGTTCTTTCAAACATCATAAGGCTAGGATCAGATATCAGCTTGTGCTAATTTGAATTGGAGATGATGGCATAGTGTTTGTGATGCAAAGAGTGAAAATATGGAATCATTATTATCTCTTAATATTACTTTGCTCTAATTAGATTTGATTCCACACACCTGATTTTTCACTTAAAACTGTATCTTTTAATATATATAATGGTGTCTTTGCAACAACTGTCTCATGGAAACGTCATCACTGGCTGTCCACAAGGTCTGGCATCCTGTTATCACTTTATGTTGTAATTAGCAGTGAGGTGAAAATACTGAAATATTTTCGGAACATCAGCAGCTCTTTATGCAAAATTAGAGTGTAGCTTCATTTTCACCTCTTTGTCATATTTGCCATAAATACATTAGACAGATTTTCACTGCAGGATCTCGGGGGAGGTGCAAAGTGGTACAAATATTTCCTGGAATGGCCCTGTGATTCTTTCTTTCGGTCTTTGTGTTTCCATTTTGTGGTGTAGAATCCAACAGCTTCGACCACGACACTAACTCTCTGAGTGTGCCTATGACGAATAGCAGTTACTGGATGTAACTCTAGTAGGAAGTAGAACAATGGAAGGTTTGTTATGGTAGCCTATATGGTGAATTTTACATTGCTGATAGCAAAGAGAAGAAGAGTTACTTGACAAGAATATTGAGACGGCTGAAAAATGCCATTTCTTGTCCTCTCTGACTGAGTTTAACCAGTCAGCATTGAGATCTGCACAGCGATTTTTCATAGTCGCACAGAAATACCTACTTCTTTCTCCCTTCAAAGCGTCCCTGAAAGAAGTTATACAGGGATGGTTCTTGTGGTCAGAAAATGCACAAATGGTCCAGGCTACCCTAAAGCAGCCTACAAGTTCCTATAATGGAAATATAGGGTTCAGCCCCACTATGTTTTGTACTATACCTTACTGTGAAAACTGAATGGTGTATGTCTACTGTTACCAATGGGATTTTCTCTACAAAAGACTAAAAGCTGCCATTGCGATACAGTCCTAGTAGTATTTTATACTGATGTGCAGTGTCTGAGCATCGGTCTTTAAACTCATTAAGATACAGTACTAAATATAAAATGTT
>OMNN01006272.1:10855-21540 GCA_900302755.1 Chromis chromis
GTTAAATTGGTCAGTTATTTAAGTGTTCTGGGGAAAATTCATGTATTTTTTCATATCACAGTGTGTAGCACAAAAAAAACTAAATAATGCATTGTCAGGTTTTATCCTGTATCATGTATCCCTACTTGTGTTCCTACAGGTGGGGAAAATACAGAAAATACATTTTTTTTGTTTTTTGTTTTTTTACTACTTTCAGGGCACTTGGACCCAGGCAGTGAAATTGCACATTACGTAAAAGACATTGAATTGTACACCGACCGGCCACAACATTATGACCACTGACAGGTGAAGTGAATAACATTGATCATATTGGTACTATGTGGTGTTCTGCTGGAAAACCTTGGATTTTGGCATCCATGTTGATGAGACTTAGACACCCAAATAAACATTGCCCCAGAACAAGCACACTCCCTCATGTAAATGGCAATTCCAAATGTCACTGGCCTACCCCTGCAGGAAAATGCACCCCACCACATGGCAACAACATCAAACAATCAGGAACATGTTGAGGAACATTACAATGGTCCAAGATGTTGATTTGACCTCCAAACTTCCTAGACCCCATTCTGATCAAGCATCAACAGGATGCAATGGAACAAGTTGGATTGACAGAGGCCCCACTGCAGAACCCAGAGTACCTAAAGGATCCAGTGCCAACGTCCTGGTGCCAGACCCCATAGGACACCCTGAGAGGTCCTATTGTCCATGCCCAATGGTTCAGAGCATTTTTGACCACATAAGGGGGTAGGCAGGTGGTCATAATGTTATGCCTGATCTGTGTATACTTGACTACATGCAGGCAGAAGTTAGTTTAAAAAACATTTGCAAGCTGCACCAGGTTTCCTAAAAGACAGAAATATGCAGAAATACACATGACACCTAAAACCTAATTGAAACAACCCACTACTTTTGCAGATGCAGATCCCATTTATTTCTGAATGCCGAGCATCCTCGCGTTACAGGAATCAGATGCTATGTGCAACAATTGCATTCTAAGGGCCGCAAGATGTCGCTGCTATCCCAGCTCACGTCCACCACAGATCATTTTTCTTGTGTGCTGCTGCCTGCATTATACTGCAGGTTATTGATGGAATGATGGGGACTGTCTACCTATTGCAATGTCCTATTACCATGTGTGCATGACATCTTTTGCAGGAAACTGCGCAGGATAAAGTGCATACAGCTGGAAATGCGCTTAATTTCCCAGTGATCTAACGTGCAATGCAAGAACTTGGATGAAATCAACCCATACATATTAGGTTTTGCATCTCATCGACCTAACTTGAGTGCTCGGGAGTCAGATCCCACCCCGAGACCCGCCTTGCTCATTCAATTGGTCTTCCACGAACCTGTTTCATGCAATCCGCCGCCTGTCAGTCAGCACCACAGTATCCTCCTCCTCCTCCGCCTCCTCCTCGCTTGGCATCATCCCGGACTGTGCCCACCTTGTTCCAGCGACGAGCGACCCGAAAGCCATCTGTTTGAAGTGAATACATCTCCAGCTAAAGCCGCCGGTCCGGCACGCAGTTGTTTTTTTTCCGCCCTCTTCCTCCTCCCAATATTTCAGGGCCGGTTGTCGTAGCCTCGTATTTTTAACCGTTAAAAAAAATATGAGTCAGGATGTGATGGGGGTGCTGTCCTGTTATCGCTAGCTAGGCGGACGAATTCCTTCAACCAGGCTGCTGCTTCAATCACTGCGGCTTTGACACAGCGTTAGCCGGGAAGCTAGCGGGGCAGCTTGGGCAGCGTCTAATTTAGCTAGTAGTCGCCGAGAAAACGGGGCTGCGGCGTGGATAGTGCAATAACCGTTACCACACTAATGTTAGCTTACCCACAGCGGCTCTTCGGGTTTATTTTAGCCTGAGCTAGCTAGCTAACGGTGCACAGATATCAGCTATTACGGGTTTGGATGTCGCGACACTGCAGTTTTGTGCCACTTTTTTGGTGGATTGTGATTTGAATCGGAGGCAAGGAAAAAAAAGAAGCTAGCATTGGAGCTCCAAGGGGTTAATGGTATAAACAAGTAGCTAATCTTGTTGTAACATTAGCCGTATTAAAGGCAGAGCATCTCGGGGAGGCCCTCTCGCCGTCTTCCCCGGCTCCCTCCTTTCTCCTGTGTGAATCTCTCCCCGTGATTTAGCCGAGAACACACGGGCGAAGTCGCAGTTGTTCTCGGCTGGGGGGACAACTTGACAGCGAGGCCCCTGGCTAGTCTCCCCTCCCCTCCCCCCCCAGTCCCGTCCATCCATCCATCCGTCCAAGGCAGCCAGCCAGCCAGCCAGCCAGCCAGCCCCGACGTAAGAAGACCACCTCCTCGCTTGAGACCGAAGCGAGGACCCGGGGATTCGGGATAAGCTGAAACCGTGGGCAAAGTGTTAGTCGGGTCCCGTCTAAACCGGGCTGCCAAAACCAGAGGGGATGACTCTGGAGTCCATGATGGCTTGCTGCCTGAGCGAAGAGGCGAAGGAGTCGAAACGAATCAATGCAGAAATTGACAAACAACTCCGCCGAGACAAGCGAGACTCCAGGAGAGAGCTGAAATTACTACTTCTCGGTACGTAGCACGCCAATTGTGAAACAACGCCTTTTAATTGTCATGTTTTGTGTCGTTATATGGACAACTAACCCTTTTTTGGGCCTTCTTGGCAATGCTAGCAAATAATGCTACTAGTTAAGGTTGCTAGCTGGACGCCTGGTTTCAGTTAGAGCAACGTTATGGCATGATTTTTACACCCGAAATGCGTTGCTTGTCTTGTAGCTTGTTGGGTTACATTTTTATTATTATTTAGCGTGTACAGGTGTGTATCTGCAAGAACTGGCTAACAGGCTACGCTGTCTCTTTATTCGAGTGCATGTATTGGCATTGGTGTGCAGACAACAGCTCGTTTGGCATCGAAGTTGCTAAGATGTCACCGTTTACAGGCGACCACATGCTAGTCAAGTGGGCCAGTTGGACATCACTGACTAGCCCTCAAGCTAACCAGTTGCCCAGCTTCAAATCTGTCACTGTGCTGCGTTAGCTGGTGCTACTTAAAAAGGCAAAAGATGGTCACTTGATAATCGAAGCAGCAGCAGCTTTTGGATTGCTTTGCATTGTGGCTTTCAGCAGGTTGCATAACATTTGCACAACTGGATGAGCCTTCAGGTGCCTGAGCCAGACCTTGCATGGTGTTCATTCATTCATTGCTGCATTTCCCTCATTTATTAGTGTGCACCCGGTGTCACAAAGCTACCCTTCCATAGGGCTAGGATACTGAGGGATTTGCCCCCTCATCCTGGAGTCTAGCTGAGTAGGTTAGCTATTTTTATAGCTGGTGTGTGGGCAGGTGGGAGCTGCTGTTGAATAAGTTGCTCTGTACTGCATTGATTCATAGTTCTGTGGACACAAAAAAGCACAGTAGGCCATGCTTTATCACAAATGGATTTGCATTCCTCTCAGGAAAAATGCATTTTGCATCCATGCATCTTCTAAGAGGCTAACTGCTTGTGCATGATGTGGCCCACCGGCCGTTCAAAAACAACATCTAGTGTGTCTTCTAAAAAAAAAAAGAAAAGAAGAAGCAGGTGTCCAATTTTAGGACAATTAGAATTATCTAGGTTGCATCCTTAGTTTCAAAACGTTTGCTCCCATTTCTCACTCACCAAAAGCAGCCTCCGTTATTTGACATGTGTGTCTTCTTTTATTTCCCTGCTGAATACCTCAGCTTGGTAAAGTAGGCCATACTAGAGCCATACCATTGATGGGACAGGTTCTATTCTCTGTCATGCATTTTATTTGCTGTCGCACTCTTTTCTACCTGCCTGCCAAGGTGAGCAGGTGAAAAGGGGCGTGTGTTCTGTGCAGCAGTTTTGAAATGGTTTGCTGCAATCACATTTCTTGTGCCAGATGATCAGTGAAGGGATGGGTTGACTGAGCGGTTTCAGGCAGCCGTTTACACTCCCTCGAAACAGTAGACTCTTTTTGTTTTACACTCGCTGTGTTTTTAGTTTCTCCATTGCTGTCTCCAGTATAACTCTGAATTTAACAGCAGGCATTATAAAACATGTGTCAGTGTAAAAGACAGAAAGCAAGCAAGAACTGCAGGCAGTCATGCTGTAAGTGAACTATCCTGTGTGAGTTAAGGCTGTCAGTGGACGCCTGGATAAGGACGTGTAAGGCAGGATTAGTCCAGGTCTTAATAGGCTTGGTTAAACACATCTGCTGCTCAGACTTTGAGATGTCACTGACTCCTATTATCCCCTGGCATTATTCTCAGGCCCACAGTCCTCAGTGAGCTGCTTGCCTCTCCACACCTCACTGGAGGAAGAAGACAATCTCTATCTCTGAGCATTTAGCCCCCATGTTCCAAAATGGCTGCGTTATACTGTGCTTTACAATTTGCCTCTCATTAATCCGATGGCCTACGATGCAGGGTGCTGACCTGACCACTGCAAATAATTTGGAATTTGGTATCTTGCACATGAGGAAGACCACCAACCCTGTGGTTAGTGGCGTACTTGCTCTGCTGAGACACAGCCGTCCTCTCATCAGTTGTGTTTTACTTGTGCAGGAGAGGGAAAATGATATTGAGCTCACATCTCTCAGCTGAATGTTGTGGGAGTTGTTCTGTCATTACCAACCCTGCAGTTCAGTGCACATACAGGAGATATGTTGTACATTTCAGCTGATCTTGCAACAGTGAACCCAAGAGCTCAATCTGGTCAAGTATGCACAGTTTTAGTTTCCGTACATTATGTGTCACTGCAGACTGCTGTAGCATTAGGACCAAACATGGATTTATTAAAGGAGGGGCAGAGCTGAAAATGATGAATCAACAACAGAACAAGACATAAGAAGACATCCACTTTGGGAGCTAAAAACCTGTGGTAGAAATTTTACAGCATCTTCTAACAAACTAATCAATCTTAAATGAATGAGCAGCATTGATCCATACTGAAAATTGTTGTTAATTGCAGCTCTACACTAAAAACAGACAATAAATACTTGAAAGTGACAATTTCCAAAAGCACAAGGATTTAAAATTTGCTTGTTTTGTTTAACCAGAAGTCCAAACTATGAAGATTTTCTGTTAACAGTGATGTCTTTAAAGAACACGGTGGCAAATTGTCACATTTGAGAATCTGGAACTAGAAAGTGTTTGGCAGTTTTTGCTTGAAAAATTGCTCGTTTATTAATCTGGTAATTGTTTAAGCTCTAGACTAATGCAACACCTACCATAGCTCTATGCTGCATTCCACTCACAACACAGTTTTTCCTCTCACTAATTCAGGTCCACCCTCCTTCAGTGTCCCTCTCTCTTCCTGGCAGGATGCACTATGTGGCCAGGATCCACTGCCAAAATAGCCATGTCTTGACGGAACAGTTATGAGGTTTGGTTACAGTTTACACCAGGCCCCCGGCACGAGGTTCCTAGATAGAGAATACAGTGAGGGTGAATGTTACAGTAAATTATGTAGGTAAATGTTGTCAAGTTTAGCCACTTGTTCAGGAAATCTCAGCTCTGCCGGGGCTGCAGCAGTGCCCACAGTCTGGCTGCCTGTCACTGAGTGCCATATCAGGCCATACCGACAGCTTCCTGCTCCACAGACCAGTGGTTTGCCTGTACTTGGTCAAAACACAGTGGGCCAGGAGCTGTGGCCTTTGCTGCATTGGGTAAATGAACTGCTGGAGCGCGCGAACGGTCAGTAAAGTGAGATGGTAGCTTTAGGGTTTTTCAGAGTGCTTGCCGACGTAGACGTTATGCTCCCAGTCAAGCTGTCAGTGTAGCAGTTGGCATTCACATTTCATGAAAATGTGGATTTCACATGAGACATGAGGAACAGAATGCCTGGCGATCAGTAAAACATCCCTATAATGACGTCAGGAATGCTGATGACGGACATCCTCATTGATTTAATTGTTCTTGCTGATCCTGCCTGTATCGGTCGTACTTCTTGTTACCAGGTTAAGACATCCTTTAGAGGAACGGTCTGATTGAACCAGGAAGAGGATCAGGGGTTAGTCTCAGATGTTTATTGCTGACCTTACTTCTCTTGCCAAGCCGTCTTATTTTGATCATATATGGCAATAGGGATGTTCTAGCTCTACTCCTCAGTGGTTGTGTGTGTCTGCGTATGTGTGCGAGTACAGTACTTTTAATGCCAGTGAATTTGTGGAGCTATGCGCATGGTCAGATGTTCCTGAAATCCTCCTTATCATGGTCGGATCTAAAGCTTTTAAATATGGAAACCGTTGTGAGACATGTTCTGCATTTATGAGAGTTAAGAAAAAATCTGATAACCATATATAGGCTGATACTCGTTTTTCATACAGATGTTAAATCAACTGTTTCTTTATATTTGGTACTAAGGGAATCATGAACTCATTAAGTCAATTTACAATAAAACAATAAACTATTCTGCTCTTCTATGTTGACATTAATTTCGGGAAAGAATGTATTCTCTCTGGTAAAAGTGCTTGACTTTATGTCTTTGGAGGGAGTGCAGTATAAATACTTCTACTGCTAAGAACAGTGATTATCCAAAGCTTGTCCGTTTCTCTCCAAACGCGTTTAAGGTACATTTAGATGTGTCCCATAGGAAGATGCAGCATTACACTCACCGAAACTGGTTTTCCTCGTGTTCTCTGAAGTGTTTTTGGCGGCATTTATTAGATATTTGCAAGTGTAAAAAGAGAAGGAATGCCATGCAACAAGGGTCCCACATACTGGCATTGGCACAAAGTTCAGCTTTATTATTATTTTGGACAAACAGGAATTCATTGCATTTATTCAACTTTCTTTTCTGCTTCAAAAGGCCTGAAAAAATTGAGCTGTTATCTTTTGGTGACATGGTAAAGAACAATTTATGACTAGAAAAGGCAGATTTTGTGCAAGGCCTTGGAAAAATTGTTGTTAGCTTGTCAATACTTAAGTTTGTTTAGAAACGTTTATTGTTGACTCATGTTACAGTGTGATGGTCCCGAATATTGGAATATATTATTCGCCCGAGTTAGTTAGTAAACAAACAATTGTATTCTAAGTCATTAATCATTAATCCTGAGCTATTTTGAGAAGATACAGCAAAACTTAAAGTATAACCAAATCCTCAAAAACGAGCATCATGCAAGTGCATTTTTATCCTGTGCCCTGAAAAGATGCTGTGTAAATCAGACAGGCACAAGGCTAACCAATTAATGTGAGTGATTTATTAAGGAGAAAAAAAGTAAATATTCTCTGATTCCAGTTTCTTAAATATGAATATTTTCTGGTTTCTTTATTCTTCCGTGAAAATAAATGAAAGAACTTTGGGTTTTGCAAAAAAAAAACAAGTCGTCTGAGGATGTCACCTTAGGCTTTGGGGAGTACTGATCGACACTTTTCAATATTTTCTGACATTTTAAGGATCAACCAACTCATCAATTAATCGAGAAAATAATCTACAGATTAATCAACAGCGAGAATATTTGTTTGTTGTAGCACTACTGATGAGATACTGTATGTCAGGCTTAATGTCAAATACGCCCTTGAAGCTGGATTGCAAAGGTTTTGTTTAATTTCTCTGGCTAGTTAGGATGTCTCGATTTCATTTCTTGTCCCTTAAAGTCAAAAGGTCCTTGCACACTTTATTAATATTGAAGTCACAGTTGAGTACACACACACAGTTTGTTCTCCATCACAGAACATAGGTCATGTCTCCATCCAAACTCCTTTCACGTCTCTGGTTGTTTGCAGTAAAGGTTAAGGCCACCCTTTGCATACGCTCTTTGTGTTTCTATATGACACGGTGTCTTTTACACAGTTGCTCATTTTGCTCACTTGCGCACGGATGAACACACACACATGTTCTTAAATGGGGTCATGGCTGGTTCTCTGGGGATATGAGGGTGAATGAGGCTGGATGGTGACTGTCCCACATACTGCTGCTACCCCGGTCCCCAGACAGGACGGGGACGTTGCCTGCCTCTCTGTTCCCTGCCAGTATCTTCAGCCCTCTCTGTGGTGACAGGGCGGCATGTTCATTCCTGTTTACTCCCACCAGCTGCCGTGTACAGTAAAACCCACACTTCTCTCTGATCATACCGTTTCAACTTCTGTCACTTCATTTTTTTTTTTTCCTGTTTCAAGTTGAATTTGGAAAGCTAGACCCTGCTTACACTTGGCAATTTTTAAAATGGTTTCTAAAGTGGATGCATTAAATCAGCCGAGCGGATATCTGCAAACGTTCTCTGCCCATGTGTGGACACATTGATGTTATCTCTCAGAATCTCCATTATGAGATTCCCCAAAATAAGTGCAATGGCTTAAGAAATAATGTCAACATCAAGGATTTGGCTGGTCTTAGTTTGAGCAGCTGAGCACAGTATGTGTATTGCAAACTAAAATACTGCTGTTAGCTCCAAATCTTTTGTAAAGCATGTTTTTTTTGTATTTTTTTTTTTTTTGCTCACCCACTCCCACTCGACCAGAACGACACTCAGCGCACATACTCACTGGTAAACAGACACGGCCGTCCTAAGGTGGTCAAATGAAGATGTGTGTGTATTATGTGCAGTGCATGCTATAGCATGTATGGTCGATTTACAGCTCTGACACCCACGTACGTGGCGCACTCAGCAAATGCAGAGACATCCGCACAAAGCAGCAGTGTTATGCCCAGATCCTGACAGCAAGAAACACAATAGACACTGACAGCAAGCAGCAGCAGACCTGAGAGAGAAATAGTCCCTGTTACCGTGTGTTTTCTGAAGCTGTGTTCAATCTGCATGGCTCAGGTTATTGCAAGAATAAAGGGAAGAAAAGGGCCCTAACAGTGGAAGTAACATCCATGCCTTGAGGTTGACCACAGGTTCTGTGTGTCCGCAGTTGGTAAGGCAGGTGGTGTGTGTCTTGTCTAGCTCCAGGCTGCCTTGGCTTCCCTTTGTACACCCAAAAGAGGCCAGTTTCCGCGATGAATTTAGTGAAAGATTTAGACCCACGCCTCAGTTTAGTTAGCCTTGTGACTGTCTGATTCATGCAGCATCTTTCCAGGGTTCAGATAAAAACGCTAACACCTGCGTGATGCTTTTTTTCTGAGATTCTGATTATACTTTAACCTCTGCTGTATCTATGCAAATGTTTCCTCCGTGCTGAGATTGGATTCATGTGCTGCCTGAAAGGATGGTTCATAAACCCAGATAAGCCAACACCGCTTATGCCAGTGGACCATTATATTTATGTGCGTATTTGCATGCAGGTTTGCGGTGATGCGGATCATCTTCCGTTCATCAAAAGCAGTGGTGGGTATTTCAAAGGGAAGCTGGGTTTAGCAGAGGTGGCCATGCTTGTGCGTGAGGCCTTTTGTGGTCACCCATGCCTGTATTTGAGGCAGGAGGGAAGAATTATAGGATATGAGCAGACAGTGTAAACAAAGCAGGCCCTTCACACATGCACACAGGGACATAACCAGATAACCAGACAGTGTGGCTACTGGGGCTCAACCAAAACTGCTGCACCAAGACAGCAGTGTGTCAAGTCTATCAGGTGTTGTGTCACAAGCTGACATCAGTCGCGTTATGTAAAGGCTTATGAAAGCTAGCCAGGCAGCGGAGGATACAGGTGAGGCGTTTGGCACCTTTACATGATGGATAGCTATACTATTCATATACTGTTTTCATTTCGCCATTTCTTCTTAATTTGGGTATCCACAGCAAGTTTTAATTGCATGCTTATTGTCATCAGGTTACCCTTGATTGAGACTTCTAGTGCTGTTCCAAGAAACACATCGGCTCCACAAAAGACTAGTGTGTGGGCTGTTTAGTGTACCTTGCACTGTTGCATTGGGACATAATCTCAGCTCTCTTTTCTCTCTCACACTCGTTGCTGCTTAGGACAGAAAGCGTTATCAAACCGAAGTAGTGTGTGAGCTATTAAAAGGTGACCTCCTTTTTCTAGGTCATTACCAAAAAAGAATGGATGGATTCTAGTTATGAATATCCAAAATTCTTGACAGAGAGGGATGAGAATGGAGAGGCATATTTCTTGCCTAAGGGAGGTTAGGAGGGGTTGTGATGAAAGGGAGGAGGGGAGAGGGGAAGAGAGTGTGTTTGTGGGGGAGAGTTGGTGAGGGCATGGAAATGGTTGTAGCTGGCGCTGGTACAATCTGGGGAGGAAAAAGGGAAGACAGAGGCTCGTAGTGTGTTGTCTGGTGAAAGAGGGACACGATAGTTAAGAGAACACAGCGGAGGGAGATCTTGTGACGGGGTCACGAGAAATAAATCAGACATTAAGCTGAAGAGTGATCTTCTTGCTCCTTTGCTGAAGCAGTTCTGCAGTCACTAGCACTGCAGCCCATTACAAAGAATACACTCTCAGTATTTGACTCCTTTTGTTAGCTAGATAAACAGTTTTTATTAGGCTGACTACTTTGTAGGCCCCAGTGTGTAGCTTTCACTGTGATGCATTGATTCATCGAGGAGAAAAGATAATACCTTCTTACTGAGCGGTAGAGTCTATCTAGTCTTTTCTCCAAAATTGGACATTTTGTTGGAAGAGGGGATGGAGGAGGGTTATTTCCCCTTATGGACAGAGAGTTGAAACCCTAAACTTGTATTTGAGATTAAGGCATTTCTCCCTGCATCAGCAGAGCAGCGGCTATCTCTCTCTCAACCTTTTTTTTTTTTTTTTGACAGTCCTTCGGTGTTAGAACCCCGTTACTGACCTCAGACC
>OMNN01006277.1:5632-26462 GCA_900302755.1 Chromis chromis
ATCCCTCTCTTTCTCTCTTCCTCTCTTGCTTTCTCTCTCCCCCTCTTACTCTTTCTACCACAAGTCTACACTATGCAGAGCTCTGCTATTATCCTGCACCTCACTCTTCATCATTTGTAATCTACAGCTAGCAACCAAAATTACCGCTGTGACTACACTGAATCTCGACTGTCCTTTATTGGCCTTTCAAATTGCATCAGAATGGAAAAGTAACCAGTTTCTCATTTCAGAAAACTATTTTTCCTCATCTGTTCTCCTGGTAAATAACAAAATTGTCTATTTGTTTTACTTTTTTTTTTTTTTTGCCTTAACTGCCAGCTCATAATGCATCATCAAATGTGGCATTGCAGCAGTTATCGCACACATTTAGTAATTTATTGGACATTAGCAAGGTCAGAATCATATTAGAGCCTGATGTTTGTAACATCTTGAAAATCACGGTTGCACACCCGTCTTGGCTGCGCTGGGCTCCTCAGACATGCCAGCTTGTAGCTAAATAAATATTGGCTGAGGGGCATTTGAAAAAACATATTGTCCTGGCTCAGCACTTGGTCCCCCTGCCCTCTGTTGCCAAAACAAGACGACGGGGGTCCAGAGCAGAATCTCCTCGCACATGAGCGGTTTCGTAATGGTCAGCTTGCTGCCACGGCCTGCTCCTGCAGCCTTTGTGTCTGTGCTTACAGGTCCTCGAGTGTAATGTATTTACTCGGCTCTTCATCGTGTGGCTTGCGGAGGGGAGTCCTGGAAGCGTGCCACCTGCGCTATCACACTATGCCTTTTGTTTCTCATGCGGCTTACGAGAAGAAGGCTGTGCTTGTCCCGTGTGTTTCTTTTGCAGGTTTTTGTGATAGCCAGAGATATCTTTGTCACTCCTATTTATGACATGTGTTTTGAGATTCAGCCTTAAATACAACCGTTTACCACAGCGGGGTTTATTTTTCTGGCATTTTTAGTGCTGCTAACTCCTTCTGTGTGTTGATAATTGTTTGCTTATTTTAGTTTGTATGTATTTACTTTACATGTGCTCTAATTTAAGACCAAGACATGGTGCTCTTTCAGGCTTTGATATTCAATATCACACACAGAAACAGCACTTGTACTGTATTTATAACAACACCTTGACTGCTTGATGACCCCTAAATCCACTCTCATCTTAAGTACAAACACACAAATGTCCTTTTCCCCCACTCTCCGATTACTGTCTAATACTTTACTTTCATCACATTAGTTTCCACAGTTGAACCTGTGCAGGGAAACAGAATAACTTTAAGAAAAATATTACTAAAACATTACTGCCTGCATTCAATTTAACCTGCGAATACCCCATGAATTCCTCCCTCTCTCCAAGAAATTAAGGTGTATTGTAACAAGTGCATTATTTAGTAGATTTGACATGGCTGCCACATATTCACAGAGAAAGAATTAATACGCCTGTGGAAAGGAAAGCAAGGAGAAGAAATCTACTGAAAATAATTAATTATCCCAGCCTATTTCTAGTCCTCCTCTTAAGCCTATTTAAAGGGCATTAGGTATTATGAATGTGAGGTGGTCTAAATTTACCCCTGTAATATCTATCTTCATCTGGCCACATTAGTATACTTTTCCAGGCTCCTTGCTTGCTATTTAAGTCCCATTGCATGACTCTGAAATCCAGACTCATCTGTTTTTCTTTCTTTCCCCCCCTTTTGTATCTGTATTTCACACTCTTTCCACCAAGATTAATCTCTCCGTATGGTTTACTGTGATCAGATTTGCACACCTGAAACTGTCGTACAACAAAAAGATAAACCTGACGCGATTATTTGCTAAACGGGTGAAAGGCGCCCGTAAGTGACTCGGAGAAATGAATTATGTATACGCTAAAGAGAACTCATTTGGGAATTAAGGAGGATAAGTAGCAGTCCATTTTGTGCCTGTTAGGGGCCCTCTTGGAGCTACACCGAGCTGCATTAGGGAGAGCTAATGGGCCCTGGGAGGGGGGCGAAGGGTGGATGGAGGGGGTTGGGCCCTTTTGCCGCCCAAGGTCTCCGGGCCCCAGTGACAGATGGTTGGCCACCTCGCTGGGTGGCTGTGGCTACAAGGTCTGTCGTGAGGCTGATCCACGGCGTTGACAGCGTCGCGGAGATCAAACAACATTGTGGAAGGTGAAGAGACGGCTGGCGTGCCAGGCCCAGAGCGGGAGAGTCGGAGTTGGGGCTCCGTTTGGGGGTTTTGGAGGAAGCTGCCAATACTGATATTTTTAGACCCAAGTCACAGATAGCTGATGTTTTGTGCTGCTGTTGAAGAGCTGGAAAGTCCCCAAGATTACTTGGAAAAAAATCACAAGTGTGTCTTTGGGAAAAACCTCTCAGACACAATAGATGAGACACTGAGAAGTTTCACTGAGAGCCTGAGTGGATAAGATACCTGATTCTGGATTCTGTGCATCAGTTCATGTGATCTAATGTAAATCTGGTGCAGCTTCCTCAGTGACAGCTGGATAGAAACAGCTAATTGAATGATTTCTTAATATACATTGTAATCAATTATATGTCATGAACACAGCTTCAATTAAGTGTTTCAGTGTATCATAATAAGCTAGAAACTATACAGAACATAGCAGGAAAACAGTTCATATTCAGTGTAATTCCTACTGGCTCCTATCTTGGTTGTGCAGATGTTTTTATCCTGAAACACAAATAAATCCTTCATTTTAAAACATTGTCATGTCAGGTTTTTTCTCTGTATTATAAGGCATTTGATACACCATAGGTGCTGCAGTCATTCAAAAACATTATTTCACATTATATCATAGCTAGATTCTGTGAAAATATGGCTACTGAGAAAGATACATGCATACACCTTTAAAACAATACTGGTTTTGTTTCAGTAAAAGGCTTCAATGCTGATTAAATTTGATAACGAGATATTGGACAATTTGCTGCCTATAAATGTGAAAATCAACAAAAGAAATATGAACATTGTGGCAGTTTTTATGTAACACCTATACCTCTACAGTGAAAGATTATTTTTTTTATTAATTTTTTCATTCAAGCAAAGTAGCCGCACGCTGAGTTCTCATGTTTATTAAGACAGCAGCCGTACAGCAAACAGCTTTCATTAGGTTTCATCACACTTTGATCAAAGCTGTTTGCACAAACGTTGGTGTCTTTCTAAAGTCACAGAAAAGGAGAACATAGAGTGCGGCTACTTCATTTGAATGGAGCGATTTCTTGCCTCAGCCTTGGCCTTGCCTGAAATGTTAGTTTGTACAGACTGACTGCAGAGCTGAGCGCTAGCATGCAGACACTTGTACCCAGCGAGTTCTGTTGGTCTGTGGTGGGGGGATTTAAAACAGCTTTACATTAACGGTATCGTAGCAATGTAGTTTCACTCATTTTTGTCTATGGTGACAATATGTTTTGAAAGGGTTTCACGGGAAGCTTTGTAAATGAAAATGGCTCAATAAAACAATAAAATACAAGAATATAGATGCTGCTTATTCCTGCCCTAGTTGGAGTGTTTCCTCCATTGTTGTGCAGGTCATGAACTGGACATATTGCATTACACAATAGCATTTAATTGCCCATTAAATGCACCAACATTTTGACAAACAAAAGACATAAAAGTGCTTTTACGAGTCTCGGTGAAACTAAAGGACTGATAAATCCCCATTCAAAAAGAGCACGGCATCAATTCCCCACCACCAATACCCCGTGGGCACGAGAGACCCGGCCCGTTAAGCGATTAGCCCATCTTACATTCCCGGTGATCGGATTAGTCGATTCCCACAGTCTAGTCTGAAACTACTCCCGACCCGCAGCTCCGGAGAGCATCTCAATATCCAATTTCACAGCTTTCTAAACCTGGATCACAGAGGCTATTTATTACTGTCACAGTCTTTGTGTTGGGGAGGTGGAGCGGGGGGCAGCTTTTGTGTTTCATCTGCTCCGAAGCAGGAAGATGATCAACAAGACAGTGTAATGAGTGAGGGACCTGTGGTGTTGCCTTAAACCTCCTAAAAAATAACAGCATCCCTGTTAAATTAGACCACAGCCATGCTTGTTTCAGCAGTCAGCAGACCTTTGATCCGACCTGCGAGTGACGACTGCTGAACGAAATCCTGACCCCAGTGTGTGTCCTGCAGCACACTGCAGTGTGTTCTGTGATGGACAAAAAAGAAATGAGAAAATGTTGACTTGACTTTGAATTTGGGACTTCCGAAGAAAATTGGGATGTTTTTGAAAGTTTTTGATTACAGCTCAGAAATGTGTTCAGAAGTAGTGATTTTGGACAGATGTGGTAGTTGCCAAAATAGTGCCTCCCAGATTGTAAAACCCTTTATAAGACAGCCTTAAACTGGACCAGCAGCTGTAATAGGGGCCTCCATTATAGCAGCTTTATAATTTCCCTGCTTTTTCCTCTTAGAGCCTCTGTTGTTCCTCTGAATTACCTCTGAATGATTTATGCTCACTGGTCTGGCCACTGATAGACCCTGGCAACACAGATAGAAACACACTTAGGGCTTTTTGGTGTGTAAACACACTGTATTAAAAGCCAACTTGTTTCAAACAGCCAAACACATTTGCTGCGACGGGGGCTGCTCGGTGTCATTTCACTTGTCAAACACTGCCGTGTCACAGCCAATCAGGGGACTCCGTAGGCAACACAAGCCATTTAACCTGAGCAAACACAATGTGTCACGAAGCCCGAGGATGACTTAAGAGCCTGAGCAAACACTTGCGAGAGCCATCGGGCACGAATCAAGGCGGCCTGGCCGAGGACAAGTCACTCTCATAATGGGTTTGTGATGACTCAAGATCGAGCGGCCATCTGTTTGTTACAGTGGGGGAGGACCACAATTCACAGTTCAGATACACAGAATATTAGCCGGTAGTGCAGCAGAGGAGGGGAGGATTTGGCCGGTGGCACAGGATGTAAAGCATATGTCCATAAATGGTAAATATGTTGATAACTGAGGCCCCGATTCCCTGAGCAGGGGCCAGATAACAGGATTTGCATGGGGATTTTCAGCCTCAGTGACACAACGCCTTTAAAAGGTGTAAGACAAGTAATCCTGCTAGTGACCTTCAGACTCCTCACTATATACATGTGGAAAATGCTGCAGCACTGCTTGTCCTGTCAGCAACTCACCACTGACATGGAAAGCTCACCACGTATTTAAAGCATCAGCGTGTTTGCATGAGATTTCAATGATGTGAGTTTGAATAAACCACAGTCATTTGTGTCCGGTCTGTAACCGTGAAGTTCATTTGAACAGCGAAAGTCAAACCACATGCAGCCTCTGAGGAAGAAACTGGTTTTCCTAGTGCAGGGCTGTTCACACGACTTTAAAAAATGGCAAAGTCCCCCAAAGTAATCTTTTGTAGTGAGAATCTCACCAGACACCTACTAGAAATCCTTTAATAAGTGAAAGCACGAGAATACCATGGTGTAAAAACACTCACATCTGAGTAGAAACCTTCATTTACAGCAAATTGTACTTAAAATATAAAGGTGAAAGTACTCACTATGCAGGTAAATTGACACAAAAAGAGGCCATATCATGTACTGTTGTCTGGTTTAATTTACTATATAACATTGCATCATATTTTATATCCTCATTATGGGTTTTTGAACTTGTAATCTAAAAGGTAAGTGTGAAGTGGCACAAAACTAAAAGTATGTCAGAAAAGCAGTAGTAGTAAAAGTACAGTACCTCAGTAAATGTACTTTACACTGTCACCTACAAGGTCTGTAAAATGTTCTAATCAATAATTTTTTCTATTAAAATGGCTAAAATTCACTGATTAAAATTTACTGATTGGAAATAATCATCGTCATGTAAAATGGGAACACTGTTTAAGTTTCAGTTGTAAAAACTAGAGAGGACATAAACAAAACAACCTCAAAAAGTAGCCCTGTATCTGGGGCAAATCTGAGTTTTTTCAAATTAGAGGTGATTTTAAAAATTAGACTCATACAGGGCGAACGACGCTTCTGGAATTACACTTGATGTCGCTTGTTGCTGTCTGCTGTGAGCTTGGTTGTTTTTCATAATGCACTCTTATAAATGTGCTGTATTTTTCACTGCTGAAGACAGTTTATTACTGCGGATTATTGCCATTTTAAAGGGAAAAACCAAATTAGAAGTGTCATTCATCAAATTCGGATTAGATGCTGCTTAAATATCCTCAGGGAAGCAATCAGGTGTTTAAAGTTAAGGGCAATTCCCCTGCGCTACAGACAATCAATAAAAAAATCTCAGAATGGGGACCGTAATAGGGTCGGCTTGTAACCTGCTCTGACAAATTAAGGCAAGTCGTGTTTTTTCATTACTTACACATCCGTTTTCATTTTTCCCATCAGTGGAACCAATTAAACAATGCTTCCTTAAATTAGTCATTGATTTTTAGCAATAGTGACACTTTACAGAAGGAAATAATAACTTTAAGGGAGTGTTACTGCTTTTTTTCTTTTTCATTACTGCCAGTCTTGTGAGAGCAGCAGAAACTAAAGGACAGAAACAATTCACCTACATGAAAAAGCGGTGTCTTAAATTAGCCATTGATTTTTCCTCAGGTGTCACTTTGGTTAAATGCTTTGTGGTTGGGAGTTTTCTCTCCAACTTGGAAGCTGACAATAGTCCATAATCTATTAGTCTTTGCACACAGACAAACACACACACATATATTTGCTTTGGTGCTTTTTTTTTTTTTTCCATTTCCAGTATGTAAATGTATCACCTGAAACTCTTCTGTCAAGAAAGATGTGATAAATCATCGGTAAAATGTTTTTTTTTCTTTCTTTTTTTTCAACATATTAAGCAATACATGAATCTGCTACGAGAAGAAATACTAACACTTCTTAAACAAACCATTTATGTCATGATCTGTTACATAAAACATGTGAAAAGTGGTCATAACTTTGTTTTTCAGAGCTATTTTATTACAGAATTTTTCCTATTGCCAATCCCATCCCACACACGTGAACCTCGACAACAAAACTCAGACAGACCAGATTCTTTTTTTAATGCTTAACAAAAATAATAATAAAAAAACAAAGTGAACATAAAAAAGAAGAGAAAACCAGAATAGCAGACCATAGCTGCTACACTTCTTTTCTTTTTTTAAGACTAGAAAATACACTTAGAATTTGAAGCAGCAACAAAATGTGCATTTACCTGATTATACAATGGAACATTTTGATATAACATGAGTTTTTTTATTCATCACATTATAAACCTCTAAATAATTCTTATACCAAAAAAAGCAACCTATTAATGGCAAAGCAACAGTTTTTAAGCAAAATATACACCTTATGTTCACCTGGAACAAAACAGAAAAGAATTAAGGAAAATTTAGTTTTTAATTTTTTTTTTAATTTTTTTTTAGCTTTTTATCGTCTATGCCAAGGAAATCAATTGTATTTTTTATTTATTTATTCTGGGGATGCAAACGTTATCCTGAATGTGAATGGACTGCTGTTTCCACTTGAACTATACATACACTTCGTCTGTTCATTGAAAAACTGAACAACTGAATGATAAAATGAATGACTGCTGCTCTGATGCATTTCGGAATACAAAGGAAACTGCTGTTTACAGTGAATGACTTATTTTACAGCAGCCTGAAGCTTAATCGATTATCCTAAACACAGGTCGGTCACGTGTGATGCAGAAAAAAAAGGATTTGTCATCCATCCATCTTCCCCGTGCATCCTTGTGTGCCAAAGTCTCATGTTTCCCAAACCCGCCGTGTGTTTTTTTAGCTGTCGAGGGGATGATCCAGTGCAGTTTATGTAGTTACAGCAAAAACACCTACGTGATGAGATCTAAAGTTTTGATTGGACGAGGGGGGCAGAGATCATCGACAGACAGAGGTGCTGTGTTCAGACTGGTGGCGAGGCAGTTCTTACTGATAGCTAAAGGTTTCTTTTATTATCACATTACTTTTTCAAGTCTATAATCATGTCACTTCACCATTAAAGTATCGTTACAATACGTTTCCAGTACAGGATGGTAGTTTGAGGACAAACTAAAGGACAGTCGAAACAAAAAAAAGGATCATCCTTCCATTTGCTGTGTAGACTGTTTCTTTTGCGGGCGATCAAAGTTTAGAAATTTCACCTTGGGGTGACCCATGAAGTAGCCGCGGAGTCCAGTCTCACCAGGCCGGCACATGCTCAAAATCATAAGAATTTTAAAAAACAAACAGAATGATTCCCACATTAATGTACAAACATAAACAACGGTAAAAAGCCAACCACATAGCTAGCCCCTGGCAGGTTAACACCGAGCCATTCCTGTCCATAAAGTGCACTCTCCATTCTGCTGTGCGGCTTGGACGTCAGAAAGACAAGAGCAAAAAAGGAGGATGTGTGTGTGTGTGTGTTTATATGAGGCGGGGAGAGGGAAGGGGAGCTCCGCTGCGTGTGTGTGTTCAGTCTTATTCCCGGAGCGACTGTGAATTAGAGGACATGACAGTCTCAGGTGTCTGGAGGGGGCGGGGGGAGGAGGAGAAGGAGGGCAGCGTGGAGGTGTAGGGAGTGTGTATTTGTGGGGCTGACGTTAATAAACGTAGCCCTCGCTGTAGGGGTGCGGCTGGCAGTAGGGCCCGTCCTGTACGTAGGCCATGTTTTCGTCAAAGTGCGACAGCGGCACCGTGTCCTCCTCGTTAATCTGCCGCTCCATGTCTGTCTTCAGCACCGGCCGCTGATTGTCAGGAAACGCCATGGAGAACAAGGCCTCAGGGTCGCACACAAACTTGTACACGTATCTCTCGCCGGCCACCTGGAGGATGACGGACACGTCTTAGATTTTTACATGTGAGATAACATCACAACCTTCTTTCCTGCATATTCTCTACGGATTGGAACCCTTCATCTGAACCCCTCAATGGGTAAAAAGGTTTCTTTTTCATAAACAGACAAGCACTATTGGATCAACCTCACATCTCAAGTCAGTCTACAAAAATGGCTTAAATTCTGCCACAGCCACCACCTAATGAAGCCAAGAAAGCCAAAAATGATTGGTGAACAGAGCATTGTGTAGTGGAGAAGGGGACTTTTCATATCAACTCCTAAAGATTTCCTTCTTTAATTTAAACTGCTAATTTGCACTCCTAAATGCTGCAGCTCTTGAGCACCACCAACGCAATCATTCATCCTACATAATAAACACTCTGTTTGAGCTGCCTGTTGATGGACAACATTTCACAAAAGAACAGAAAGACCTCTGAAAACTCTGAAAACACAAAAATAACAAAATGAACAAGGCCTTGACTCTTTTTTTTCCCCATTCTTTAGCAGTTCCACCACTTCTGGTCCTCCTCCTTTTATAAGCTACATGGGGGAGGGGAGTTAACACCTGATGCTGCTTTAATGCAGGTGGTGTCAATCAGCTCATTTAATGTGTGTAAAAGCTCGCAGCTCTTCATCTTAAAATGGTGAGCTGTTTTCAGAATGTGCAAATGGCAGCAAAGAATAGCTGACTTCTGGATCTCCTTCATTGTTGATTGTGATCTGTTTTTAAAAACACTACATTATCTGTAGTTGTTTATTAATTGTAGTTTTTTTTTTTTTTACCTTTTGCATGATTCCCTTCTCATAGTAGTAGCGCAACGATCTGCTGAGCTTGTCGTAATTCATCGCCGGCCGATTCTTCTGTATCCCCCACCGACGTGCCACCTTCACACACAAACAGCACAAAGCTGGTCAGTAAACAGACGTGTCGAACACAGGCGTGCACAGCTGACCTGATTTCCTGACGAGACTGTTGCGGCAGCTGAAATGTTAAACAAACTTATCCATATTCTCCTAATAAGAGTAATTAGAGTGCGTCCAGTGTGAGCAGACCTGACCAGGGATGTGTTCATTAGGAGCTTGTCACACACCCAGCGGAGAAGGCAGCAGATGTTACAGCACCTGTCTAGCAGACCACCCACCACCCGGCCTCGCAGTCCAAACCCACAGCCCCACGGCTCTCTCTTCAGCTTCTCTTCTCTGGGATTTTTTCGACTCTAGTTCCCACTTTCACTCTTCCTTGCCCCATATGATCCTTTTCCCCCCAATCAGTGGATCTGCTGTCTTTTTGTCCCCGTAGCCGTTGACATGTCTACACCTGCCCCCCGCGGAGCCAGAAGCTAACGTGTGTCCGCGGCGTCCCGAAGCGAGTGCGCTTGGTCACCTGATGGCATGAATGGGCCCCCCTGTCAGCTGCAGCTGGCCTGTGCCTCTAGACACCATGGGGCTGCGTGGACCACTGCCAGGCTCTCCTCCCTTCTGCACTCCCACAGCCCGCCTGCATGCTGCATCCTCCCCCTCCTCCCCCCTCCAGCAGCGAGCAACAGTGACTGAGCCCCACTGTGTGTGATGTGGGCGCACACAGACCCAGCCTCTGTTCCATTTCAAAAGGCCCAACCACCAACATGGGTTATATTTTTAGGAATATGTCCTGTGAAATATTTAGCAGGGGCAACGCCATAAGGGTCAGATGGTTAGATGTGGCTGAATGCAAAATAAATTTTAAAAACATATTGCGGCAAATCAGAGCCTGACCACATCAAAAGCAGAGAACATTACGCATTCCTCTTCAAATTTTGTCCTTTGACATTGTCTGATTTTGCTTTGATGTATCTCACGTGTGTCTTTTTAAATTAGCAAATTTAGCTGTGGCACACCGAATATCCACATTTTCACCTGGCACTGGTAGGATTCAGAGCAGTAACTAGCAATTTATCTATCAATTTATCTTTTATGTTTCTTAAGTAATTTAGGTGAATAAAATACCAAATACAACAGAAAAACTGCCAAAACAAGTCCTAGGAGCCTCGTTTTCTCTGATCAACAATCCAAAACCAAAAAAACATTTAATTTTTAATGACATAAAACCGAAAAAATCAATAAATCCTCACATTTGCATTACCAGAACCTGATTTTTTGCTTCTAATAAGTTAATCAGGTAATCATTTGAGAGATTTTGAGGTTTATTTCCCATATAAACAAGCAATATCTGTACTGGAATGTTATGGGCATGCTCCTAATACTGTGCTACAAGATGTAAATTAAAAACACAACAAAAACTTTTATACAGAATAAAAAGTCAAGATGAAAAATAATGAATAATTAATATATAAAATAGTGCATTTCTGAGCCTCTCACCTCCTCTGGCTCGATGAGTTTGAACTCCATGCCGCGGCCGGTCCAGGCGATGAAGTGGGAGTTGGACGGGTCGTCCAGTAGAGCCACGAGGAACTGCCAGAGTTGCAGCGAGCCTCTGCGCTGGTACGATGGGCCCTCGCGGTACAGGCCTGACTCCTGCTTGATGTCACCTACAGAGTGTGGAGCAATGGCTTTATTGTATGATAGTTAAAAGTCACTACATTTTAAGTAGTTTTCATTGTGGTATTCAAAAGAACTTTAGTCCTCTCAGGGACGACTCACCTTCGACCTTTTCTGGCACTACGCAGGTATCGTCGTAGAAGTGCCTCGCCACTTTATCAAACATACAACCTGGAAAACCAGACAGAAAGGAGCGTTTGATGCAACATTCGGGAAAAACCCATAAGTGCACAATCACAACATCCACACGTATCATCGTTGGTACCTTCAGTCCTGTTAGTGTGAGCCAGATAGCCGTCTTGCCGTAAGTAGACAGAATGGCAGCTAGGCACTTCTGCTGTAAGCCAGGCAAGAACGAGAGTGGGTGTTAAAGGGCCCGAAGGCAGCATTAAGAACACTATCTCAGTTATCTGAGAGCAGTCAAAGCCTGTTCACTCAATGCACCACTGGCTCTGATTAAAGAAAATGCCCTCAAGCATCGGCATTGCAATGGCTCCCAGCCACAGGCGAGCTCACTATATCACACTGCTAATACACACCGCGGGCGTCTCCACTCAGAGGAAGATTTACTACCGAATAAAACACGGCGCTCGTGTGAAAACACAAGCTGACATGATGTAAGTTTTTTCATAATGCGAGGGTTCAAGATGATGCTTTTGCACACTTTTTTTCCAGATCAAAACTAAACGGATCTGCAGGTGTTGGTTTCTTTGATGTTTTCACTGCAACATGTTGGCTAGAACGGCTGGGAAGTCGTCATTTTGGATTTAAAGACCCAGAGAACTTCTCAGTCTTTCTGCGATTGACTGCATCCAGCAGAACACACTATTACTCATTAATTGGGTTATTTAACATGAGAAATTTCTGTTTTTCTATTTTTCTCGTTGCTTTTCTCACTGGTTTTAAGTGGATAGGGCTCAGCTGGAAAATGTGATGTTGCACACTTTTATACAACATTTAAGAATAAACAACATTACAATCAAAATGTGATGACACCTGTAGAGTTGTTTATGACGCTGTAAATCAAATCTGATCAAAACTTACAAACACAGGCCTGATGAAGCAAATGCACAGACCACATTGGCGCTAATGCTCTGAGCAGCAAGTCTCTTTGTAAAGGCACAAAAAAAGCCCCAAAACAAATACTTTTTTTTTGACCATGTCTGGTTTTGTCATGCACTTAAAATAAAACGTGCACAATATGGGAGGAGCCTGTAATAATGGCTTGGGTTCACTTTGTCTTCTTTGGTCAGCTTCTCAATCTCTGGTAGGGCTGAACGACAGATATTGCAATTATGATAAAAGTCCCAATCTCATTGGAAGTTCTCATTTTCATATTTTGAAAATAATTGTTGAATTTGATCTGTACCAAACAAGCATGCTCCTGTACGTCTGGAGAGTATGATTTGTAGGCTGGGGAATCTCTGTAGCATTGCAATTGCAGCTCCTGTGATTTGGATATTGTATTTAGCCATACTGCGATTTTGGCTAATTGTTCAGCCTCATCTCTGGCTTTAAAACATCTTTATTGTATCTATCTATTATATTTATTATGTCTTTCCTTCATCAACTTTGTGGATTCAAGAGGATATCAAACACTTTAAGAAATGCTCAAGGTTCTGTCTAATCATTTAATTAAAAAATATCTCTTTTTTTGCCTATATGGTGATTAAAATCATTTATCTAAACATGTCTAACACATAATATAAGTTTTATACACAACCCTTCCTTCACCAGTTCGCTCTCCAACACTGTCCCATTGACTTGCCTGTTTACTGTACATGTCCGAACCTCCCACAACACAGATGAGCTGCTGTGATCAAAAACGGCCAAACAGGTTACAAAGTGAATGTTCAATAAACAGACTGAGGCCCTTCATTTAGGCCCATAAACATTTCTCTGAGCTTCATCAAAGTAATGGGCTTGTAGAGGAAATTGCTGCTAATGAAATTACCAGCTCCCCTCCCATCCTTTCCAACAGGCCTGCTCCAGTCAACATGCTCTACTGTGACGGCTAATAAATTCACTCTGATGCTCCATCTTGGGTTTACAGCAGTGGACACAACACTGGCAGGACCTCTTGGCATGATTAACCAAATATACATTTCTCTATTTATTTATAATCTTTTTATTGAACTCTATCCTTTACCATGTTTGCTGCTGGTTGCTTGTATTCTTAGCTGTTTTGATAATTGTTCAACCCATTTATCAAGCAATAATGCAGCTAGTTTACTGGTTTCATTTTCTGAAAAGCAGTTTTTCTCAGGTTTACATAATTGAAAATAAAATATCTTTTGATTTTAGACTGTCAGTTAGACAAAACAATCAAGTCGAAGCCTGCGCATTGAACATATTTTACGCAATTTAGACAAAATATTAGTCAAAATTAAATTAAATGATATATTAACTGATGATGCAGGCAACTGTGCTGAGGGCACAACCTGAGAGACATGAGAGAACGTTTTTCAAAAAATAAGATGTTTTAACACTGAAATCCTCTATTCTTTCTGAAGTTTTCCAGCGGTGTTAATTAGCATTTAGAAGCCACACGGCTGTGAAACTCTGCAAACACGTCTATAGCAAAGCAAACTTGCCACTGCAAAGCGAGAAGACACCAAAAAATCACAGCTGTCTGGCTTTTTGGTGACAAAAAACTGCTGAGCTGCTGTTAGGAAAACAAACAACGTGTAACATACAGTAAAAGAGATGTGAAAGAGGCCCCCAGTGTGTTTTTTTTTCTGGGGAAGAGGTTTCTTTTCCCCCTGACTGGTCACACAGACTCTCCTCCAGCTCTGCCTCTCCTGGGTCTCACTGTCGCCTTGTGAATGAACCCAGCAGTCCGCTGAATGTCCATTCATGTCCTGATGTAGCCTAAGGCACCACAGAGGCTTCGGGCTGATGATTAGGTCCCTTTACTCTCTGACCAAAGGGAGCGGACAAGCGTGGGAGGGCAGATTCTGGATTGTGACCAAGCATAGGCCCCCCTCTTTTCTATTAGAGCACCACAGGAAATGGCGAATGGCGCAGACACCCGGCCCAACCAGATCCCCTGACTTAATAATGGGCAAACTTAATAAACGCCACCCCCTCCTACCATGTCTTCTACCATTCCTGAAATTATAATGCTCTGGTAGCAACAAAAAAAAGGCTGCTAACACTTCTCGGCTCTTTCACTTCCCAGAGTAGTTTAAAGTAACACCCACACACCAGAAACTTTTCCACATGTCTCACCTGAGTCGTAGGTGAAGTCCCTTGGCTCCTGCTTGATCA
The DNA here is from genome assembly GCA_900302755.1 of Chromis chromis. Lineage (NCBI taxonomy): Eukaryota > Metazoa > Chordata > Actinopteri > Pomacentridae > Chromis > Chromis chromis. The sequence goes on from OMNN01006277.1 coordinate 20,222, forward strand.
TCATGCCGGCGGGGTAAGTGTGGGGAAGCGGCGCTCCCATCATGGCCGGATGTTCAAAGAGGGGGTCGGGGTACTCCTGCTTGAAGCCTTGAGGAGGGAAGGGGATGCTGGGCTCAGACATCTGCCTGTGGTAGATGGGTCGGCCGTCCCGAGCCATCGTCGGCGGGGAGGGAAACGAGTGGCAAGGCTCCGAGAGCTGACGTCGAAATCTGAGCCGCAAGGCAAATTCAATGTATTCAGTATACAAACAGACATGCATTTGATATTGTTTAGTTTAATCTTATTTGCAAAATCAGTGGCGAAAAACAATCAAGAACTAATTTTTAAATGCATGACAGTATATAAAGTTACATGACTTGAATACAGCATTTCAATACGTAAAAAAATATCATGAGCTGAAATGTTTGCTTGCTTATTAGCTTTCATAAAATACCCAATTAAGCCCATTCTTATTTATTGACAAATAATAATATCATAAGACCAACTAACACAAACTCATTGAAATGCCTTTGTTTATTTAGGTTTTTTATATGTTTGATTAAAACTGAGCTTTTTAACTTTTATACCACAGTGCTAACAGGTTATTACTAGTGACGTGTAGCCAGTCACATACTGATGTGGGCGGGGCATTGCTCGACTTGACTACAGATAGATAGTGGTGGCTGCTTCAAAGTGAAAAAAAAAAATATTTTATTGAGTTGTGTAAAAGCAAATAACAAAACCGATAATTAGTGAACAGCTGAATATCAGATCTGACAACTGGTGATAATCGGTGATTCCTAATATCAAAGTAGGCAACGTACAGGTAATACATACAGATAAAGACATTCTGCCTTTTAAATTAAATTAAAAAGAAATAAAGTTCTGCTTCATGCATATTCGTTTATACAGAATTCCACCAATGGATAACACAAAGGGACATTTTTGCCATCCTCATTGGCTCTAAGATCAGTAAATCTGTTTGAGGACATTGTAATTTAGATACTACAATACGTATGTCTTTGTCACTGAGGTTTAACAGTCAGATAACGTGCTACTGAAAGTTCCTGTTTTTGGCCCCGCCCACTGAGGAGTCACTCAATCAATGGGATTCTCCTGTAACTAAAACTCAGATGTGCATCTGTTGCTGTGACCTTATTCTAATGTGTTCCGAGCACAACCGCCAGCTAAAAGCCCCACATGTAAATGTGATGTAAATGTAAAAGGCTGCGGGCGGCAGTACCTGTGGTCCATAGAGTAGGCGTTGTCAGGGAGAGGCTGCGAGGGCGGTATGTGGGCGTAGGTCCTGTCTGGTTTGGGTGTTGGGGCTGCCGTGGGTGAGCCATGATGGAGGGGGGACACAGGGGTGCTACAGGGGGGTGTCACTGGGCTGGAGGGCTTCATTCCTGTGGGCTGCTTCTGCTCATAGGCACTGTGGTGAAGGCCAGAGATAAGAGTCAATGATGCGTCTATCACTGCAGGTACTAGAATATAAGAGTTCATATGATCTGTAATGTAATTTAACTGTACTAAAATGATGCTACATGTTTGAACTGGATGTGGTGAATGGCATGTTTTAGGTTTTAAACATGTGTCTTCACCAAATAAGACAAAAGAGAATCGTTATTATTATCTCAATTTAATTTCAATGTATTTTCTGTAGTATAACTTGAAAGAACCATGTCAGAGAAACTTGCACACTGTTACACAAAAGAAACAGATTTTAATTAGAGTTTTGTGCATGGTTGCTTTGCTACTTATAAATCGGTGTATTTTAAAAGGGAGTTTGGTAAAAAATGTCTTTTCTATTACTGACCTCGTTCGTCCTTCCTTCAGTTTTAATAAAAAGAAAAGCTACCTCAGAGGTGGGCTGACTTGTTTCAATGAATATATCAAGAAACGTTACAGCATTTCTTGGCATAAACCATGGGGAATTTTTTGATATAAAGCAACATCTACTAAATTATATACTTTGCATTTTTTGTTCTCTATGTGCATTTGAGCAGATGTCACCAGATGAGCAAATGAATCACAAACTGTCAACATACAATGTCATTATAGGAGCATGCAACTAGATCGGGCACCATGTAATACAAATCAAGTAAGTTCAGTGTAACTAAGCAACACCCGCATCCCAAGGACCTGTTAATGTTCATTAAAGTGAATAAAAGGAAACACCCACATGACGGTACATGTAAGTCTTTTCTGAAGGTGCTTTGGATTCATTTTTAAAAACATAAAGAGACACCTGCAGTTTCTGGTACATCTAATTTGAGATGGGAACTATGTGCACGCAAAATGTCATTTTTAGACTAATAAAAACAAAACATCACAATACAGAGATGAACATTGGAAAATTATTTACAATATTTGATTGTACATATCTCACAGTGCTTTGGTTTATTTGAAAAGTTGAGCAAATGTCTGCAAAGACATTTTCAGTTGAATAAAAAATATGATTTTGTACTGAATAACTGACAATTATTAGAAAATATAGAGATTCATTATTCGAAATAGTGTTTTTCACCATTTTACAATAAACATTTGAATTTTTTCTGCTATTTAAGAGAGGGATGTGGAACCAAATAGCAGCGGCTGTTCTTGCAGCTTCTTTTCAATGTTTGCTTGTATTGCAATTGTGCAATAGTATCATTCATAGGAATAGTTTATGTATTCAAGACATACAAGACATTTTGAGCGTTGGTGCCAGTGCTGTGTGTTGGCCTCACCTGATGCTGTACGGACACTTCTCTCCATACTGGAGTTTGAAGGGCCGCTCCTGACTACAGTTGGAGCTCAGCTCTGAACACGGGCTGTGCAGCTCCCTCTTGATCTTCAGCTGCAGTCCGTGGAAAGCCACTACGAAGGGGGGAGGAACAAAGAAGAAGAAAATTTATAGACGCTGAAAGACAAGGTGGAGGTGGTAAAAGATTTTTTTGTAATGTTTTGTAAAGTTTCTGTTGTCAGTGAAATATGTTTACAGCAGAATCTCATTTCTGACTGGGCGAATAAGCCCCTGAAAGAGCATGTATACAAAAAACGAAACTATTCCATCCTCAATTCGGTCACATTATACAACTCATTCACATAAATTAAGAAGGAAATTAATACATTTTGCTTTATGTAGCTGTAGCAGATGATCTAAGTGGCCATTATCGAAAATTTTACCAAATGACAAATCTGTCAAAACTCTATGCAGCAGCTTTTCTCAGATTCAAAAACAGCCGTAATGTATTGCAAGTATCATGAATGTGCATGAAGCCATCACTGATTGAGTGAATCTGTGATGGATAAATTAACGTTAAAAGACTTGCTTTTCCAAGCATCCGTCTGCCAAACGATTTGACATCTCAGGCCATCACTTACACAAACAACTCACTTCAAATCTCATTTGTTTGGCCTTTTCCTGACGGCGACTCTGTTAGTGAAATATGACAATCATAAAACTGGGTGTGCGGCGAGCTCCTCTAAATGCTTTATCTGCTTTCAGCTGGCTGTCAATACGTTCCAGACGACAACAACAGGGCTCATTGATCTGAAGGGGGCCCTGCGCTCTCTACCTATGGCCCCACAGCGAGCCCGGTGCATCTAAGAGGCTGTTAAGTGCCTGATCAGTCCTGATTAACATCCCATCATCTTGAGTCATGATCAACGCTAATCCAATTGACTGCGCTTCTGACGAAAACCCAGTCAGTCAGAATGAAGTCAGGCTCAGGTTGCCTCGCAAATCGCTGTCTCACCGCGACTGCACACAAAGCAGCAGTGCAGCCATCCCACAGTGCTCTATCAAACAGGAGAGAGGGCCAGTCGAGGCTGGAGGGGGGGATTTCTGACTGATGTTTCAGGCTGAGAGGTGGCCTTTTCCTTGGTTAAAAACAAAGTGACCAGAAATTATGAATGGAGAAAGGAAGTCCATCAACTCTTGGTCCAGTTTGAGTGCAAACATTTAGACATTCGATGACCAAAGAGACTCAAATCTGTGGTTTGGGAGTATTTTTCTTTGAAATACGCCCACAGTCAGGAAGGTCTCTGAGGCTGCTAGGAGCTGAGAGAGGAGGATGTTTTGGGGAGTTTTCTCACGGCTGACTGACAGCTGCCGTACGAGCAGGGGTCGATCTGCCAACACCCCCATCTGACGCACAGCCGAGCCCCTGGGGGACGGGCCACACGGGCCCGGCACGACAAAGCTCAGGGGTTGTTTGCAGCCCTCGCTGGGGGCCTGACCTTTCCAGGTCATCGATCGGAGGTCAAAGAGACACTTCCTGAGGGGAGACCTTTGACGACACTGGCATGGCAGAGCCTTGTTAAGAGCTTATGAAGTCAAAACAATACCTTAGCTTTGCCTGTCGGGATCACCGTCAGTGTCACTTTAATTACCAGCTACAATAAACAGACATGAATTTGTTTGTCTTAGTTTAGTCCCAGAGCTGACTCCTCTGACTTCGTTTGCAGCTCACCTCTTGTTAAACTATACTTTTTTTTTCTTCAAGAGTAGGTTTCTGGGTTATTCAGTTTAGATATAAAAATAAAATAACATCTATAAAAATACTGTGTTTAGCTGCAAACGTCACATGAGCCATTAACAATGGCTTCACGTGTGCCGCAGCACAGGGTCTTAAATTAGAAATGGAAATGTCACAATAGATTTCGTCAGTGGGGTGCCAAGGTACACAAATCAATAGCGAGGGCATTGCCTCTGACTAAAACAGAGACTTCCTTTTTAGTCCAGAATGTCATGCCCATCACTGCTTGATTGCTCTCATTATCTACATATTGATTACCCGAGATGGTAGGGTGTTTAAAAGAAGAAGCAGTTAGAACAATTACTGGGTCTATTTCGAATGCAAATGTTGTTTTTTTTTCTTTTCTGTGCGATTGACTTTAACATTCAGCAATTTTATCTGGTCTTTGCAGCACATATTAAATAGAAATCTTTGCTTTAAATATTGAAAAATCAGTTTTGTCTTTCATGGAAGCAATATTTTAGTGTTCAACATTCAAGATTTCATTTTTATTTTTATTTTCCTACAACCCTTGGTTCTAATAACTTCATTTTAGCTGCAATTTGTTTGCCAATTCTTTCACTACACTATCAAGGAACTCTTGGCCCCAACTGTTGTTTACTCGGAGGTACAAATTGTGCCGTTTGGCAGAACCAGAGCCTTCGTTTGGCAGATATTTCTCCAGTCCATTCATAAAAAATACAGGTCTTTTGGCAACAGCGAAAAACCTTCCATTCCATTTTCACCTACTGTAGGTGCTCGCCTTTCCTGTTAAATGACGGAGGCTCAGATCTGCTGGTAACGTGTGGCCTCATTTTACACCTCCTCTACTCCTTCATTCCCTGCTAAGTTATGCTAATGGTAAGCATCTGTGTTGGAGTTTGAGACAAAGAAATTTCTCCTTCTCCTCCTTCAGCCTGAGGACACTTTCGCTTCGAGGCCGCTCACATGCTGCTTCGGTGCCGCAAAGATGGAGAGTGCGAAGTTGACATTGAGGGAAAACAGCCACGGCTTCTCGAGAGCGAGGTGATGAATCTGAGGCTGTGAAAATATAAAATAACAGCGATGGGGACAGAAATCCTAAACCCGCTTTTCGGATACAATTTTTGAATCTACAGATCTCTTTTTCTTTTCCTCTCCTTCAGCTTCCACTTTATATTGTCATTTTAGCTGTCAACTGAAAATAATATTGAAACATTTAAATGTAAATGTTAGCTATATTGAAACAGACATAAACCCACAGCTGTATAGTGCAGATACGCAAAACTGAATTTTTACATTTGCGCAGAATAAAGACATTTTCTTATAGTCTATTTGGTTTCACATTCTAAAAATAAGATTCTGAAATTAATTAAACCCCTATCAGAACATTTTTATTATACTCCTATTCTACTATTTGCTATTGCTACCAGGTAGTTAGCATAGCCTACACAAACAACACAACAGGACAAATTAGGTTTTGGCTAATGCTAACTATGCTACATTCTTTATGGTCAATGTTTGTTTAGTTTGGATAATTTTAAACCTAAATATTGACATTAAAAAAAAGATACCAAATAATATTTAAGGATAAAGCTGCAATTATATATATATAGTTTTTTTTTAATAACGCTATTTCCTAAAACAGCTCTGAACTAATTTTTTAGCAAACATTACTTAAGCAGGGTAAAATTATGCATTTTAAGGGACTTTATTCAGGTGAGGATTTGGAATTTACTCTAAATAATCTACACTGTCAAGCACTGTTAACTAATGCTGCT
>OMNN01006293.1:5858-30565 GCA_900302755.1 Chromis chromis
TATATAAATATATTAAATGTAAGTGCATTGTTTTTACACATGTAAATATCCTTCATTAATCAAAGGACAAAGTAGTAGTGCTGGAAAATAGTGTTTGAGGAAAACACATAGAAAAACACGTACAAACAGATGCTAAAACAACACATGGACTTCAAATATAGACAGTAGGCAGTAGCGTGGGAAACTGGTAGAACAGAAACATTTGCAAAAGGGACATCCATGGAGGACCCACATCTGCCTCCGGCGTGTGTGTCTGCGTGTCTGGTTAAGTGTGTGTCGTTCTGCAAGAGCATTATGTAACATATGAATGATGTAATGCAGTTCCCGGGCAACATCAGCAGCTGAGGGCGAATCCACGTCTGACTCACCTGAATTCTTCAGACAAGTGGACCTGAGCCCTGAGAATGACCTCGCCATCTCAGCCAATCTCACCCGGGCGCAGCTACATGATTGGAGATGGCTGCCTGTCAGTCAATGAGCTTTTTTTTCCTCCCCTTCTTGTCGCAGTGGATTAAAGCATTTGATCCATTTTATCCCCTGGCAGTGATCCCCTAAATCGGCCCATCTCATATGAGCCACTGATTTTGCTCAAAGGAAGGCTGGAGACTGTTTATATGTCGAAATCTGTGTTCTAGTGACATCATGAATTTTGGTTAGATAACTTATCCGGTCACCAAATTGTGTCGTGTGTTGACGTAAGCAGAGCAGATAGGAATGAATTATGATAACAAGGCAAAAATGTGCATTAAATACCTTGAGCATAATAGCAGATTTTTTTTAATAACTGTGTTTTGCATGAAAATTGAAAAAAATCTATTGAAAAATCCAGTTTTCCTGGTTCTCCTCTCCTTGTGACGCTGACTTCTTGTCACATTCGCTTTGTGGACTCGCTGCAGAGATGCTGCTGGCAAGCTCTGTCATTGTATCTGGCAGGCTTGTCGTGTTCGGCTAAACAGTTAGTGAGTGGGAGCTCTGAGGGGGAGCGGTTTGCTCATGGATGTGTAAAATGTGTGTGTGTGTGATGTTTCGTGTGTTTACAGAGGTGGCAGCAGCATGGGCAGTTTATTCAGCAGATGCAGGCATCCCCAGACTGATTGCATAATCACAGTGTTTACGTAAGGCCCAAGTCTTACAAACTGTCAAAGTGTCTCCAGTCTAATCCCCCCAAATGTCCACTTCCTTCTCGTCTGAGTCATGCAGAAAACATACAAGGGCAGTCCTGACTTTAAAATATTATCAAAATGCCTGCTTTTATGGCCTCTCAGCCCCAGTTGGTGTATTAATGCTGATTTTCATCTTGACTGCACAGATCCAGTTGGAGGCTGTTGACTCGAGTTATTTTTATCCGCTGACGATGTCTCTCAACCCTTTGTATGCACACTTTTTTGGCTTGAGCTCACATTTCGAAAAAACATTTCAACTCACCTTTTTTTTTTACTTTCCTGCTGACTGCAGGTAAATCCCACCTGGCTGTGGTGCAGAGGGTGAACAGCGAAGGTGAAGGAGACCCCTTCTATGAAGTGATGGGCATCGTCACCCTGGAGGACGTCATAGAGGAGATCATCAAGTCTGAGATTGTGGACGAGACAGACCTGTACAGTATGTAAAAGCACAGTCATTATCAAGTCCGGAGTTTTCAAATTCACTGTGAATCAATTTTTTTGTCATTAATTCCAGCTCCCATGCTGAATGGATTTTCTCTCAGCAGCTGACAGAGTTTGTTCAGCTGTGTCCAAATCATTACCGGAAAATGCTCCGATGAACAGCATCTATTTACATATCAATAATTAGGGGTGTTACAAGTACAATTGGAGAATGAATAGTACATTGTAGTTTCATTTCTATACCATCTACTCTCCTGTTTTGCCATTTAACTATTGATTCCAACCTTCCCTCCCCAGGTTGTTCCCAGCTCCTTCCTGATGCATAATTAAATAATGGGAATAAATGACCCGGTCGCACAGATAATCACCATAATCCGCTCATTTTTAATTGGCTGGAAAGTCTCTCAACAGAGAGGCATTCAAATGCCAAACTCCCTTAGCTCCACATCTAATCTTGTCTGTACCGTCTTTTCACTCACTGAATTTTACTATTTCTCTGCCACAATTAGAGTAAAAGGTTCCACTGAACGTTTCCAGAAGCACTGCTGCTCCCAGAAGCCATGAACATAAAATTTTGAAGTGTGCTGCAATTTTAATTGCATGCAGAGTATCTGAGAGAGTCTTTGTCACCGGTGCACTTGCGTTGGTGTTCGCAAACTCTGTTTTTTTAGTGTGTGCATAATTATGCGTGTGTATAAATATAGCACAGGAGACCTAATCTCTCCAGACTTTGCACTTGAGGCCTTTATAGCACCAGCTGTTCCTGCTGCCGATGTGATGTATTTAATGGAATATAATACAGTTAATACTCCTCGCATCTGCAGGAGATAAGTCAATTTTATCAATCAGAGGTCTGTTGATGGCACAGAATAAGCTCAAGCTATGTGCAGCTGTAGTTTAATAAACTAAGCATGCAGCATATACAGCAGCTGCAGCAACTAATTAGGTCAGTGACACGTCAAAGTAGTTACTAGTTCTCGATGCAGCAAACAAAATTGCTGTACTTATGTTGCACATCTAATTATTGAGAGGGTAATATTTTCCTTCCTTCAGCTCGTTTTAGAACATGTGTGATCTATTAAATCTGCATGCACTTTATATGATTTGCAGTCTGTGTTTGTTCATAGCTGATAATCGGAACAAAAGGCGAGTGTCAAACCACGAGCGGAAGCAGCAGGATTTCTCCATCTTCAAACTGGCAGAAAATGAGCTGAAGGTGAAGATCTCGCCACAGCTGCTGCTTGCAACACACCGCTTCTTGGCAACAGGTAGCACTGCGTGTGCGTTTACACATGTCTGCATGCAGAGCAGTTTAGGTTTGCACGGTGGATTCTTGGATAAACCGAGGATCAGGACATGTGATGGGGAACGAGGTGTTCTCTCTTTGACCCTCTTTTACATTGTTTCCTTGGTTGTGTGTGTGTGTACATGTGTCTACACCAATCCGTCTCGCAGAGGTGGAGCCTTTTAGGCCGTGTCACCTGTCGGAAAAGATTTTGCTGCGTCTCATCAAGCATCCCAGCGTTGTGCAGGAACTCAAGTTCAACCCCAAGAACAAACACGCTCCTCAACACTACCTCTTCCAGAGAAACAAGCCTGTCGACTACTTCATCCTAATCCTGCAGGTAAACTCACAAAAAGGCTGTTAAAGACGCATTGTGATGACCTCTTATGTTCCTGATATTATAATGACAGCTTTTTCTGCATAATTACTGTGTGGGAGGCTCCATTAGATGAGTAATCAAACAACTGTTCTCATTATTAATCCATGCAACTGGCTGTGTTAATGTTTCAGGGCCGGGTGGAGGTAGAGATAGGAAAGGAGGCTCTTCGGTTCGAAAATGGAGCGTTTTCCTATTACGGGATGCCAGCGCTCATTCCACCCCTGCCTATTGGTAAGTGTGTGCATGCAGAAAGCAATATACATGAATAATTCTAGAGGAATCGGTGAGGTTTACGGTGATAATGCTGATGACAGTGCAGCAAAATGATGCAATGCAACAGGGGTGGAAGTATTTTTCCTGTCCAAATGCCACCCAGCCTCTGTATGTAGTGTCCGTTTGCAAGAGCAGCAACAGCAGCAGCAGCCGTGGGAAGTAAGTAATTAAAAGACGTGATTTGAGAGAATTTCCCAGTGGAAGGACATGACCTGCACAGGATTATATGAAATCCAGCTAAGACTGCAGAGCCAGCAGAAAGCCTGTCTCTTTCTCTCTCTCTCTCGTTTCTTGTGGTGATTTGTGTGCACATTTAGTATGTGTGACGTTCAGGATGAGCTTAAAGCTATTCCGGAGACCCCATTAAAAATTTGAAAATCCCTTCTTAGGACATTACAGAATTAAGAGTTTTCTCTTAAGCGGCTGCAAAAGTATCACATCTCAAAAGAGCAGTTTTTGGTTTTTTTTTACTGTTTTTCTGAGTCATCACTCTCCTGTAGATTTGAAAAGAATAGCATTTATTGTCATTCATCAGGGCAGCGCTCAGATTGACCCCATGCAGAATATACACTCTTCGGCCAATTTATTAGGTACACCTTGCTAGTAAAAGGTTGGACCCCCTTTTGCCTTCAGAACTGCCTTCATTCTTTGTGCCATACTTTCAACAAGGTGTTGGAAACATTCCTCAGAGATTTCCAACACATCCCAAAGGTGCTCTATTGGATTGAGATCTGGTGACTGTGGAGGCCATTGGAGTACAGTGAACTCATTGTCATGTTCAAGAAACCAGTTTGAGATGATTTGAGCTTGGTGACATGGTGCATTATCCTGCTGGAAGTAGCCATCAGAAGATGGTCCACTGTGGTCATAAAGGGATGGACATGATCAGCAACAATACTCAGGTAGGCTGTGGCGTTTAAACAATGCTCAATTGGTACTAAAGGGCCCAAAGTGTGCCAAGAAAATATCCCCCACACCATTACACCACCACCAGCCTGAACCGTTGATACAAGGCAGGATGGATCCATGCTTCCATGTTGTTTATGCCAAATTCTGACCCTACCATCTGAATGTTACAGCTGAAATCAAGACTCATCAGACCAGGCAACGTTTGTCCATCTTCTGTTGTCCAATTTTGGGGAGCCTGTGCAAATTGTAGCCTCAGTTTCCTGTTCTCAGCTGACAGGAATGGCAGCTGTGTGGTGGTCTTCTGCTGCTGTAGCCCATCTTCTTCAAGGTTGGACGTGTTGTATGTTCAGAGATGGTATTCTGCATTCCTTGGTTGTAACGAGTGGTTATTTGAGTCACTGTTGTCTTTCTATCATCTCGAACCAGTCTGCCCATTCTCCTCTGACCTCTCACATCAACAAGGCATTTTCGTCCACACAACTGCTGCTTACTGGATATTTTCTCTTTTTTGGACCAGTCTCTGTAAACCCTAGAGATGGTTGTGCGTGAAAATCCCAGTAGATCTGCAGTTTCTGAAATACTCAGACCAGCCCGTCTGGCACCAACAACCATGCCACGTTCAAAGTCACTTAAATCCTCTTTCTTCCCCATTCTGATGCTCGGTTTGAACTTCAGCAAGTTGTCTTGACCACGTCTACATGCCTAAATGCATTGAGTTGCGGCCATGTGATTGGCTGATTAGCTATTTGTGTTAACAAGCAATTGGACAGGTGTACCTAATAAAGTGGCCGGTGATTGTGTGTTCTCTCAGTATGACATAGTAGGAAGTATTTTTGCTTTCAAATTGTCTGCATTAGGAGGTTGGGTGGTGGTGATGATGTCCAATGAAGGACTTTCCCCCAAGATAAATGGGGATTGTGTGGGACCTTTATTTATGCACTAAAGTTTCCTTTTCACTCACTGTTTTAGTTAAAGCTAGGATAAACAGTATTTTTTACATCATTGGGCAAAAATTCCATGCTAACCTTTCAATGTGTTCTAATTGAAGTGTTCTGAGAGAAAACTATACTTCAACACTTCCTTCTGGCTTTGTTTTCATGCTTAAGACAATCCAATCCATGACAGGGGAGTTTAGCCAATCACAGTGATCAAACAAGATAGCATAAATAGCAACATATTTCACAGTTATTACAGTGGTGGCACAAAGGATTAGATGGAGGACTTTTACTTCCCAGGTGAAGCCACAAATAAATGTTGACTTTTAACTTGACTGTCTTTGCGTGCTTGAAGCATGTAATCATCAAATGGGAAGAGCTTAGAACAGAGAGTTAAGAGAAGAGCATTTGTCTTTGCCAAATTTCTGCCTACTGCAGCTTTAAAATACATCCTTTCACAATGTGTTTGAAGCTTCTCTTCCATTTTCTGGCTTACCATATTGATGAGAACTGATTGATTATGTCAAAAGGAGCAAGCATTGGAAAGCAATACAATCAATGGCAAAGATGTATTGATTAGAAACATATTTATGATAAGTCCTAAACAAACTAAAATAATAAAAACATAATAGAGAATACAATTTCAAGCTTTAAAAGTTGTCGCTGCTCCACTGTTGGTCTCCTGATTAAACTCAGAAAAGTGATGCATCATGTTACTGTGATGAGGAGTATATATGTGTGCAGAATTTATCGCCTTGGAGCACCTGTAGAGTTTATTAAGTTTAACTGTGTCACGTCTGCACCTCCCCTCTTCTCTCTGACAAAGGTCATTACAAAGCTGTCCATCAATTTGCTCTCCTTTTCTGACGCTAAACGTCAATTTTAGGTGCGATGAATAAAACATGGGCTGCCTGTGATGGCAAATTGTGACAAGTGCTTGCAGGGAGGTTAGTGAGTATGCATGTGTGTTGCTGTATTTGTATGCATGGGGAGCACTAAGCCATATCACAGTGTGGGGTAACCGCACTCGCAGTGGGAAGGGATTTGTTCATTACCATAAGGATGACTTATTCCAAGCTAAAGTCCCTGCTTGCGTGCTTTACCATGGGGTGAAGAGGAGACACTCTGTCAGGCTCAGATGGCTCTTGCCTCATAGCGGTGCATAATAGGCAATATGAAGACCCAGCAGGAAGCAGCGCCGAAGCTTCAGTTTTGAGTAGACATAACTCGCAGGGCAGAAACGGAGGGATATATTCAGATTCATTTACAAGATTTTGTTCCACTTCATTTAAGGCTATTATTTTGCTGGCCAAAGTGCAAGTTGTGACAAGTTGTGCGTAAAAAAAAAAGTGAAGGAAAGGAAAGTAAGAGCGCAGCAAAAGAGAGGAGACAAAAAGGGTAGATGAAAAAAAAACAAATAAATGCCACCCTCTGTCACGTCTGAGCTCTCACACCCATTTTAGGAACACACTCAATTTGTTGCCAGACATGTGAAGATTCTCACTTTAATTATGTTGCGTGTGCTGATCTGTTTTTGTCTGCTGTCGACACTTCCTGACTCACGCATTCAGAACGAAGATGAAAAGGTGGCCTAAAAATATACTCCTTGTGGAGGTTCAAGGTCAAAGCATGTGCAGGAAAAAAAAAAAAGTTCGGTCATTGAAGATCTATATTTAGAAATTACATTTCTGGTTTTTTTTCGCACGTGCTGCCAATTTTATGCACGAGCGATGGCATTCCAGATCAAGTTATTAAAGGAAAAGCGACAGTTGGTTTGTAGTTATTTGTGCTCCCTGTGTATGCTGAATAATCCCTCTGCGTATCTGTTGCTTGCTTTCTTATCCTTTGTTTTCTTTGGCATCAGTCCCACTGTTTTAGCCTTAATCTGCTCCATGCTGTTCACATTTTGCTCCGTCCCAGGCTGATTGAGTCAGTGCTCTCGCCTGCTCTGCCTCTTAAGTACCGCACCATCGACATCAATGCAGTATCTGCACTTCTTATATCCACTTCCAGCATGATTTATAGCGGGTTATGGGCTTCTCACCTCTGACCGGCTCTCCAGCTTCCTCTCAAGAGGTAAAGACAAGAAGCTAAAAACGATGTGTGATTAAATTTCAGTTTTCGCCCAGAGCTACAGCCGATATGAGCTGTATTTTAATTGGATCGCATGGTACATTAGGCTGTTCCTGTCATCCCTCATCTCTCTGAGGAAGAGTACCATCATCCGGCGCAGAGCAGCCTGTTGATCTTCAGCCGCTTGTAGGTCAGTTTGCGGCACCGGTGGGGATTTGAGGTGGAGGCCATGTCCCTCTCACTGCTTCCGCTCCCTGTATAGTAGCGGCTCCCTCAGCATGTGTCCTCCTCTCTCACAGGGCTGCTTCCTGCCCTGCCTTCAACCTCTCCCCCCTTCACCCCATCCATCCTTCCCTCATATTTCTCCCCCTTACCAGAAAGGTGTGAAACATCACCATCATCCATCATGTGTATACACACACACACCTCACACGGGCTAAAAATAAACCCCTATTAGTAGCAGTCTGAGTGTGTTGGAGGGGGGGGGGGCAGAGGGGGCAAAACTAGGAGTGAGTGGTGGAAAGAGGAGGAAAGAGAAATTCGATGCAATGTGCAGAGAAGAAGAGGAGAAAATGAAGGATAGGGTTGTATTTCTATATATCTGTGTATACACCAATCAGCCACAACATTATGACCACTGACAGGTGAAGTGAATAACATTGATCATATTGGTACTATGTGGTGTTCTGCTGGAAAACCTTGGATTTTGGCATCCGTGTTGCTGAGGACTTAATAAAAAATAAACATTGTCCCAGAACAAGCACAATCCCTCATGCAAATGGCAATCCCAAATGTCACTGGCCTACCCCCGCAGGAAAATGCACCCCACCACATGGCAACAACATCAAACAATCAGGAACATCTTGAGGAACATAACAATGGCCCAAGATGTTGATTTGACCTCCAAACTACCCCATTCTGATCAAGCATCAACAGGATGCAGTGGAACAAGTTTGATTGACAGAGGCCCCACTGCATAAGCCAGGGTACCCGAAGGATCCACTGCCAACGTCCTGGTGCCAGACCCCATAGGACACCCTGAGAGGTCCTCTTGTCCATGGCCAATGGTTCAGAGCATTTTTGACCACATAAGGGGGACCAACACAATATTAGGCAGGTGGTCATAATGTTAGTGATCGATGTAGTTTACCAAGGTTTTCTGCAAAAGTAAATCTAAAGTATTTTCAGTTGTGTTACCTGGTGCGGTTACAGTTATTTTTGAGTATGGAGTCACACTGGAATCTTTCTTTAAGGCCCAATTAAGCAGAGTCTAGCTTCCACATAGTTATGCTGAACCTTTAGAGTTATGCAACTCCGACAGGCCAATTTACTCACCCTGTAGGAACGAGAAGATCTCTGTGCATATTGAAGTCTAGTTTTAATTTGACTCGCTGCCTCGGATGGCATTGTGACGGATACAAATAACCACACAAAGATGTATAAAAACTTCTAATAACTACTGTTGAGATAATTTGGTTCATCAGGGGACTTTGTGACTGAAAGTGTGCAGAGTCATTGCAGGATTATTTCACCGCTTCTGCTCTGAGCGAAACACCATTAGTGAGGAGACATTTTCTGCACACTTTAAAACGATGCTTAATTTAAACAGCTGTTATTTATACAAAGAGGGTATCATGACACTGAAGCTATGAAGTCACAACTTATCCAGATTAACTCATTTGTCATACAACAAAGACAGTGGTGCTTCACACAGACTAGGAATTTGCATGTCCTCATAACTCACATCTCGTGCCTCAAAGGAGAACGGAGCAGAATCCACTCAAGAAATCATTACTAATTCATAAGTTTCTCTACTGAAACGTATCTCATTACTGCCTTCTTTTGTCTCGCTGCTGCTCCGAAATAAGGCAAATGGGAAATCATCAAGTAGATTATTGCTGTTCATACTATACTAACAACAAGGAATAAATGTTTAAAGGAGTGTAGATGGCAGCGTAGGTGTAGTGTTGCACGAGCTCAAGCAATGTTCAGGATTCGTGGCTTAGAAGGACGTCTGGTGGAGATAAAAGAGACTCATCTTGTTTTGGACTTTTATTGTGAAAACACAAATATTCACAGTTAATAGTTGTAAAAAGGTGAAAATTATTTTATGAAAAATCTTGACTAGACACACACACACACACAAAAAATATAAAAACATTTTGGTGTTGTAAAAAAACAAAACACGTATGCTTTATAGAATATTTGGGGATCACAGTACGAATAAGGTTGTTTTACATATAGTAAAATCTTTAAGGTCACAGTGAAAGTCCCCTGCTTGGGCAGTTTACAGCAGACCAGTCAGGATGTCACTTTAAAAGGGTTAAATGGCTCATTTACAGTAAGAAATTCTTACAAAACACTACATAGTTCTGTCAGAAAATAAAACATTCATTGAGTTTAATAGACACATAGTGCACATTGGTCAGGAATCTGCATGAGAGCAGATCTGAGCTGCAAGTGTAGCTGCAAGTGTGTATGTATGCCGCGTTTGGACCAATCACCTTATGAGACGAATAATTACAGCGTAGGGCCTACTTTTGCTGAGATCTACAAACACAGTAACATCACAAAATAGAGGACGTATGGGGCAAGAAACCTGAGCAATCGAACAGTAAACCAGTTTTTAAACAGACCCTGTGGCTAGCGTAATTTATTTTGAAAAGACAACTGTTCTCAGTTACCCAACCTTTGACAAAATAATCTTGTCATGGATCCCTTACTTGCTTTTTCCTGAGATTTCAATTGTTGTAACAATTGAGCAAAATTTACTGATAAAATCTTGCAAATAAGCTAGTAAGTGGACATATAGTTAAGTTTTGTTTTTCTTTTCAGCCAAATTACAGTTCCAAAGGCTAACAGAAAACTCACGCTCATTAAACAGCTGTTGTCAGCTGTGGTACACTTGTTTTATCCTAACATACTTTCCCTTGTTCTGTATGCACACAGTTTTTTTTTGCATATCGTATTAAGTGTTTTTGTAGCTGCCTGTTCTTTCTAGAAATTGTCAGTGTTTCACTTTTCAGCACGTGACCAAAGTGGAAAAGTTAATAGAAGCAAAGTACAATGGAAACAAATTCAATTCCCACACTCTTGCAGACTTTGAAGCGCGTTCCCACTAAATGCATGAGTTCTTGTGGCTGTTCCACTGTGAAAATGTCAAGTGCATGAGGGCTCTCTCTCAAACAGTACGAGCCCCTATGTAAGTTTGCATTTCTGCAGAAATTGCATGGAGAGATTAGAAGGGGAAGTGTTTGAAAAAAAAAGTTACTCAGACAAGCATGTAGGGAGCAACCAACCATAATGTAGCACAAAGTTTACATGCAATTATAAACACTTGGCTCACTGGTGATTTTAAGCCATGTAGTTGTTTGTCCGGTGATGACGAATTTCAAACATGTTTTCCCCTAAGTGCTTTGAACATGCTGTCTCATTCTTGTTTATAACACTTCAAGCCCTTGAAATCTTTTGCAATCACTGACCAGGTGACATCAGTTAAGTCAGTGAGGGTTCATCGCTTATCTGTGTGGGATTAAGTCAAATTTCTTTCATCATCTGATTGCACTGTCTTCTTTTGTAATCATTTAATGGCACTCGACTGGAGAATTGGCTCCACCAGCTGTTTATTTTGATGTGCCAACCTCACTTAAATTTTTTTTCTGCTGATTTTTTAGGGAAATTTGCAGTTTTACCTCCCAATAAAGCGGTTTACACTATTTGGATTAGATTATCTCAACAACTGACTCAAGTTTCTTGCCCAATTTGACTGTTTTGTTAAATCCATGTCACCACTCGTCAAGATCTCAGCAACTACTTTGGTAAGTGTGATGTTAGTTTGTTATACCAATGATGGACAAAACTTTGAAAAATGGGACCCAAGTTTAAAAAAAAAGAAAAAAAAAAGACTTATCCTGTAAGTTTAGTCATCTCCTTTTTCATTTGGAATGATCCAGAGCACCAGTTGCCCCATTTTGCTGTAAGGGCTTCATCACATTCACTGTTTTTAAGGCTGAAGGTTCAGTGACTCTTGAGGGCAGGTTTTAGTGGGAAGCTTATGCCTCCTCATGGTCAGTATCCAGCTGACATCCCCGACTTCCTGAGGTCTGATACAGGCGTAATGCAGCCGTTTTCCTTTTCCACAGCGTTGACCACATTAAAAAAGTATCTCCAGGTTCCAATGTTGTGTCCAAGATCTCTGAGGCCTTTTATCACAGACTGAGGGTGCACAACACACACAAACACAAAAATTAATACCGGATTTCCGATTAGAGGTAAATTAAGTCTGACTTTGCAGGATTATGTCCTGATAATCTCCATCCAAACAGAAATGTTCATTAGATAGATAGTCACAGGTGAATTTGAATGTCCTCAATGGACAGTGAGGATGTAAATACTTCACCTTGTCAAAACCAGGTTCCAAATTCACATTGTTCTTGGAATCAACAAACACTACAGGAGCAGCGATGGCATCTTTCAAGTTCATCCCCAGCCATAGGTGATTTATAATAGACTGCAACAAATGAGAATTGTGTAAGCAAGCGAACAAACAAGGAAAGCAGACAAACAAGGGAGCAAACTGAGTTTAATCATTGTGTTACCAAGGCCACTCCAGTGGTAATCATGCTTCCTCCTGAGCCACCAATCGCAAGGATCCCTCCAGACTTTGTCTCCAATATCACCGGAGCCATTGAGGAGGGAGGCTGTTCACCTACATCAGACAACAATTACACTCAGACTGAATTACTGCACTAAGGAATGCCTTTGATTCGATTGTCGTAGGTTGAAAAGGCTGTGCTCATGTCTGTGACTCTACCTGCCCTCACTGTGTCTGCCCTCCCGCAAAAGTCAGCCAGCTCATTGTTGAGGATGATGCCCGTTCGTGATGAGTAAACGGCTCCTCCGAACCTGCAGAGCAAAGACACAGTCGACTGAGAGGATGGAGGCACATTATGTTAGAATATATTAACATATCTTCTTTGATTCCTGCTCACATTTGGTTTATGGTGCTGGTGGCAGAAACAGTCAGTCCATCTTTATCCAGGACGGACACATGAGTGGTCCCAAAGTGATCCTGAGAAGGCTTGATGTTGTAATAAGAGCTGTTGTGTGTGCCGTTTGAAGAAATCATCTTCTTGATGCGGTTAATGAACGAGGGATCAATCAAGTGATCTGCACTCTGAAAGAAGAACATCATGAGACATCTCTGAAACAACCACACTGGTGTCACTTGTAAACCCAGGAACTCCTGTGCTATTCTTGTTAATTATCTGGGATTTGTTTTGCCTGTTTATGTTTTGGCATTTTTTCCTTAATAGAGCAGGTTAGCCAGGCAGCAAGATTACTCTGTTTGAGGGCAGCATGTCCCCTGTTTCCAGTGTTTGATGGTAAGTGAGACAATAATACAATTGATTGTTAGCATATTATCAACTGATAATGTGATGAGTTTGCACATTAGTATATGGGAAATATCTATTTAGCTGCCAAATTATTTTCTAGGTTCATAAGCTACTTGCTACTTGCTCCGTCACCAAGCACTTGCTCAAAGGCAATTATTAGATTTGTTGGGTTTTCCCTAAAGTTTAGTAAGGTATAAACGTTTTGAATCAGTCAGTTAATTTAGTACATGATATTGTACGTTCCATTTAAGTTAGTCAGGTAGAATATATCATACATGTTGTAGGCTCTTAACCTTAATCCCTAAATTATTCTGGTAAATTTATCCAACATATAATGTTGCATGGTCTTATAGTAATCATAATAATGTCTGTTGTTTTAATTGTATTATGCAAAAAAAAAAAAGAAGTGACTTGATTTAACTTGCTAACTTTGTATATTTGCCATTTGATGCTGACAAAGTACAGTTCAGCAAAATTATCAGATATGTCTGTCTATAAATGTCTTTCTGCTGTGCCTGAAAACAAAGTTTACGATAATAGTTATTGTACAAAACAAGTACAGGCTGTACAAATAAAACATTGAGCTGAAAGATGCTAAAACCCTCTACAGAAGTGCATAACTTTGCAGTGTGATAACTGCCTGTGGGTTTATCATAACCAGCTTTTTTGATGTTTTGAACACATAAACTTTCTGTCCATGTAAAATATTTGGTCCCACTAACTAAAAAAGTTTAATAAAAAAATTAAAAATCAATACCAACCGTCTTGCTATTAAAGTCAGGGTCATGAATGTTCCTTTTTTGTCCATTTGCAAATTTAGCTGCCTCTACATAATGATGGTACATTTGAGTCTTCTTGTCACCAACCAGGGACTGTGGAGTCAATGAGAACTCTGCAGAAAAATATGAAAACAACAAGCTTTAAAACTATTATGATCTACAAACCATTGCTTTTCTCTTCTTCAGAATATAGTATAATTTCATGCACTTGTTACAGTCAGTTTGTTCAGGATCATCAAACAGTGCATGAAACCTTTCATGATTCTGAGGATGAAGGCGAGCAGGGGGCCCCCTGAAGGAGGTGGAGGGACGTGTATCTGAGCGTCTCCCAGAGGAACCGTCCACGCATCGCTAACCTTCACCTGGAACGACTTCAGATCCTCCATTGTCAACGTCCCACCTAAGAAAAGCATGTAGAACATCAAAGCTTTTTAAAAATATATTTTCTTTGCTATTTTTTAAAGACTGAATACAAGTAAGTTTTCTACCTTTTCTTTATTTGTCTGCTCAAGTATAACACCCCCAGTTTGCCTGTTGACATTGTACCAACCTGCAGCTTTTATGTCTTGGACTAAGTCATGTCCTATCTTGCCAGTGTAGAAGGCTATTGCCCCTTGCTTTGCAATGGTTTCCATGGTTTCTGCAAGTTTAGGAAACTTCAGGACGTCTCCTTCGCCCAGAACAGTTTTGTTCTTGTTGCAGAAAACTTCACTGGAAAAACACACACAAGGACACACTAAGTAAAAGGGGAGGAGAGAGGGAGAGACCTGTCAAATCAAACATCAAAGCATAAACTGACCTAAGGTCAAAGCACTTCACACCACACATGCTAAAAATACGGTTGAGCTGAAGCAGTTCTCCAAGGAGGACTGGAACAAAATTCTTTCAGAATGTTGTGCAGGTTTGATCTGCAGCTACAGAGATGCTTTTTGAGATGATTGATGTTAATGCATGTAAAGCGTTCACAATTATTTTTTTTAAATTGCTGTTGTATAAACAGAATATACTGAAGAGATACACGTACTGTTGATTGTTCATTTGTGACATCTTTGGGCTACTTTAGCTGCATTTAATGGCTCATAACTTGAAGCCTTTTATAATGTGAATCTTCTAACAACTTGCATAGCAAAGGTTTTTGTTTCTGCTTTACTTTTCCGCTGCATTTTGCAAACTTTGAAGGATTGGATGTGTGTCTTTGAAAAAGATGTCGCACTTTGGATGGAAGAGACTGAAAAGCTGTGTCACTTTAATTTATGTGTCCAAAATGCCCTTTCCATTGTTTCTAATTATAAAAAAGTTCTCATCAATGTACAATCTCTAGGACCAGTCAAGCCATGAGACCACAAGAAATGCAAATAAACAACAAACGGAGAGACAAGAGCATCTCTGGTGCCTTATTTGCTCATCAGTCATCAGGACAAGTACCAGATGTGGCCCTCGATCCCTTTAGAATATACACCACACTGACCAAATGGCACCACTGTCCAAACAGTGTGAAATTTATGCGCTCAAACAGCTCTGCTCAGAACAGCACAATATATACGGGGAGAAGCCAAATACCAGATGACCGTGTCCTGACCCTGCAGTTCCTCAATCAGTACTATGAACTCTGCAAAGGAAATGTGATTCATAAACCTTAGAGCCACATCAAAAGAGACTCTGGATAACGTTCACCCAAAATAAGACTTATTTATGGACCCTTATCCTGGAGCTGAGTGTGTCTCAGACCTCAAACTCAAACGACCAACCCCCACTAAAGGACAAAAGGACATCCAGCTCACGGACTCTTAACAGTCTACACCTAAACCAAAATAACCTTTCTTCTATTTTTTTACCCTATAGATTCATGCAGTAGCTTCTGAATTAACTAATAGTTGAAATTGCTTTATTGTTCTTTAGCATTATTGTCATAGTTTGGCTTTCAGGAGTCCAGATCTGTACTTGACAATCCTGTAGTGGTTCACAGTTCTACAACTTGCCATATAACAAGTACAAAGTGTCACTCTGAAAAGCTGCTGACAGCAAAATTAACCACTGCTCCTCCCCTGGGCGAGGAAAGGTCCACTTATCAGATTATTTCTTTGGTCATGAACATGCAAAAAAAACAAAAAAAACCTGCATCCATGCTGTTGCAGAAGCTGTTTTCAGTCTCTCCACACCACACTTAACCCCCCACCCCCAGCCCAGCTAACCCCTTTTTAAAACTTGCATCTGGGAAAAATCAACATTTCACACAAACATTTATGAAAGAAAGGGATCACTACTCTTGTCTCTGAGCCAGTACACTCTGCTCCTGAAATGTGATGCTAAGACCAACAGCCTTGTGCTATTAGAATTTATCATTCTCACTAAGAAGCATGGCAACCAGGAGAAACTATTATGTAATGTGTAAAGTTAAATTCTCAGTCAATTGTTAACCAAGAGGTTACATAAAACTGGCATGAAATTACCGGGAGCTGATCTAAGAGGCCTTTGCTCCAGGAGTTCTGAAGTGACAGATGCATATAAAAAAGACTTCGGCTTCAGCAGTTCTTGCAGTAATATCTTAACGAGAATCTTCAAGAGTTCTCTGTACCAGAGAGCTGACTTTTCCACGTGGTCTTTCACAAGGTCGATAGACAGGAATTTTCCCAGAAAGGTTGGCATGGGGAAACCCTCCCTGGCCAGTCGGATCGTTGGCTCGAACAGCTTGGCCCAGGGCAGCTTCCCATACTGATCGTGCATGGTCTTGTAGCCCTGCAGCTCCCCGGGAACACCAATCCACTGGCTTCCTGCAGAGATCAGGCAGGAAATAATGCAGCTGATTTAGACAAATGATGTAAACCAATGACCTAACCCTAACTTTTTGACTCTGATTGGTGACATTAGTTTTTCAGGTCAACAAATCTGATCACATATGCCAAATGTTTATCGCTTGAGAACATCTAACCTCACTAATACAATGAGCGCAAGTTACAAGCACTATATAAACATTTAATAAATGGTTAACTACACACTTAAAGATCCCATCCAGTGAAAATCAAACGTGTCTGTACAGTGTTTTTGAGCTAAAAGATATATCAGGAGTGAAATAAGCAGTCAATGCAATGGTTGCACTTTTCTTGAACCTTAAAACTGCAGCATACTCATGATGATCTCAAAATGCAGATTTAGACTTCTGGAGTTTCATATGTGACCAATAAATTTTAGGAACCAATCCCGTCAACTCGAAGGGGCTTTCAGTATCATTATTCTTCTTCAGAATTGGTTTCAGTTTCAACCATGTCTTACAACGTGCCATTGTTTAGAGTAGTAGTAGCAGTAGAGTAGATTCACAGTGCTTGAGCAGAATCATAGGTGAGCTGGTGTGCTCGAGCTGCAGTGAATGGGAAGGGGTGCATGTAGAGAGGTGTGGAAGAAGAGCTACATCTAAACTAATTTTAAGGAAGAAAGGCATCATTTTCATGGGAACAACAACTTCTAAATATGTAACTTTGATAGGTGAGTTTTTAGTGGTTTAATCGATAACTGGAGAAGGACTTTAAATGTATTTGTAAGCAGATATAACTGTTTATTATTATAAATACACAATTATAAATCCTCCTGTGGTCACTCACATGTGATGGCTGGTTCATAAACAGATAATAATGACATTTAGTCTCACTTTTTAGTAGACATTTTAGTTGTGGACAAATATTGTACATTAATAAACAGTAAATAAGCTGCTTATAACTACATCATAGCGTGTTCTGAACCTTTTATTCATTGTTTATTTTAAATAAATGGTCAAATTTAATAAAGAAATGTGAAACTGAGACCAAAAAATCCCTCCGAAGAACATGTCATTTAAAAAACTTGAGGACAACTGTGCCTACCTGTGGATATCCTGAATGTAGAGGGGCAGTCATTTAACAGGTTAGTCTTGAATAAACGTGGAACCGTCTCTCTGAAGTTGTAGACTTTAACCTCACCTGAGAAGAGATCAGCCTGATTAGTCATTGTTTAAGAGGAAACTAAATTTAAGAAACACAAATGACACTTTAGGACTCACCTGTTTTGTTCCTAATGGTTACTATGGAGCCTCCTCCGATGCCCATACTCTGAGGATTGACCAAAGATGTGCACAGAAGAGCTGCAATGGCGCCATCTACTGCCGACCCCCCCTGCTGAAGCATGTTCCTGGAAAACATTTGCACCACTTTTATGGGAAATGCGTGAACACACACTCAGTCACTGGCTACTCACCACATATTTGCCCACACACAGACATGCATTAAACATTTTTTAATACTTGGATGAGGCCTCGAGGTTCTTTTTTTTCTTCCTCTAGTGTGTCAAAGTACTATGAGTGCTGCCAAGAGGCAAGTTTAAACCGTGAGCTGATGCTGGAGGTCGACTTCAGGCAACATATCAGGAAGTCAGTGGCCATGGTGGTGCTTTTTTTTTTAAATAAAGATGAATCATGGGGTGAACTCTCATACTGGTTATTTGTTCCAATTAGTTTATCCAACCTAATTATACCACACAACAAAACCTGTAAGCTGTAAGTCTGAAATGTCTCTGAAAGCCCTGAATGGGTCTTTCACTGAGAGGTTGGCAGGCGATCAGATGTGTTTGCCGAGCGACAAGAGAAGCCAGTGTTGGGAATGTTTTGGCTCCGGTGAGGTCGGACCAGCTTAAAGACTTCGCAGGGGTTTAACAAAAGGGGGGAAAGTATCAGTAGGCGGAGTGACAGACAGATCTAATCAGAATGATCTCATACAGACAAAAGGCAGAATCTAGCGGTGGATGCTTGTTTGCTGGAAAATGTTAGGGATTATCTGCAGATGGGATTATTGGAGGAGGAGAAAAGGGAGAAAATGAGCTTGACCGCAGTAAATTAAGCATCTGGAGCTGGCTGAGAAAATGAAAGTGTTCAAGAGGAAATGCTCAGTTCTGATGTTGTTTTAGGGAGTTTTGTCTCTACATAAGAAAAATAAAAGGATGCAACACTTTGGATTTGTTGTTAATTATACCATTTGGTGCATTTCTATTTGAGTTAAATGTTGTTGTTATGTACCAGATGCATATGGTTAAGTGGGAGTAAAATTAAACTCTCAGATTTAAAAGATCAGACTGTAGTAACCATCATTCGTTGTGGCCTCATGCATCATCACAGATCTCTTGTCAAAGTCACAGGTATGAACAGAATCAGCAGGTTTACTCATCGAAAAAAGTTAGGATGTCTCCTGTAGTGTTTATTTTTGTTGCCCTTTGCCTCAGTTTATCTTTCACTCACTACGACCTGACCTGCTCATTGTCCCTGCTCTGAACTGGGAAATGAACCCCTCACAGGTCTTGGCAGAGATCAGGACAAAAAAAAAAAAAACTTTCTTGGACCGAACACAAAAGCCGGATGAGCTTTGTGTGCATTCCAGTCAAAAGAGAGAAGAAAAAAAAATCTATATTTGGAGTCACTGTGATGACAGATTGATTGAGTCGACTCAGTGGCTCACAGCAGAACAAGAAACCAAAGTGTGCATCAGTCAGCGGGTTTTTTCTCCCTTTGCAGCTACATTCAACAGGATAGTTTGAAATGAATCAGCAAGAGGTGAGAAAAATCTGTGGCCTGTCTGCTGCAGGTATTATCTTCATATAGGAGCCTATCAGGATCAAATCTCTTAAACTGCTTATCCCACTGCTCAGTTCAGCCTTTTATCCCTCTGGGAAGTGCAGTCTGATGGACTGAGCACTGACTGACTGTGTAATTAATGGTAATAATACAACACACAGGAATTTCTGGTGATGCAACCTCAATAAACTTCCAAGGTGCCAAAAAAGTGCAGAAGTGTTTCTGAGCTGATTAAACACAACTTTTACCAGATGCAAACAACTTTCCTGGGTCTTACCTGCCAATCTCGGAGCAGAGCAGAGAGTCTGCAGAAACAGCCGCACGCGGGAAGCTCCCACTGGAACATCCTCTGTCCACCAGCGAGGCGATGCACAGGCAAACCAGGGCAACGGCGCAGATTAAACCGAGTAAAACAAAGCAGCAAACCAACCCGGGCTTCAGTTTAGCCATTTCTGAGGAGGACAAACTTTTGCGCAGGAGAAACTTTTAGTTGCTGCTGTTGCTGCTGCTGCTGCTCAGTGCGCACAGACGCTCAATGAGATCTGAATAATCCTCAGACTTTACCCTCCTCCTCCAGCCACTGACGCCCGAAGTGAAACTGGAGTGAATCACTGGACAGACGTGACCGAATCTGATTTAAATGCCCTGGGAAACAACCTGGAAGTCATAGTTCTTCTTGGTAGTTTGAGTAACTTCATTGTCTGAGAAGTCATAAATGAGTTGAATGTTTTCACCAGAATCTTTGAGTGAACAGTCAGTGGGTGTATTATTTCCAGACATCTTGGTAGAGAATTAATCAGCTATCAAATGGTCGCTTTCATTCTTGCGCAACTTGTATATAAAAAAAAGTTTATCCCCCCCTTGTTTTTGTTTTTTTCTGCTTCAACATTTCTCACGATTCTGTTTTGGGAAATCATCAGTTTCCTGCTGTGCCCTTATCTTATACAGTGTAATAAAACTAAATCAATAAACACATTATTGATTTATTGAAGTAAATCAATAACCCGAAATTTTTAGTTCTTAAAATAGAATACAAATAAATGAATAAATAAACTAATTAATTAATTAACTACTATTTGTGTTTTTTTTGGGGGGGGGGAAATGAAATTACAAATATAATACAATTAAAAATAGAATGTAAGATTTTGACATAAAAAGACTGTAAAATACATGCACCAAAGTCTTTTAAACTTAATAAATATCAAGTTTAATACTGTAAAAATGTTTCTGAATTTTCGTTGCAATGACTAACAAATAACAGAAAAAGAATTATTGGCTCTATAATGTACAATTTTGTTGTTGTTACAGTCGTTCAACAAAAACGTTGAATCAATGTGTTCTAATTAGTGCATGATGCGAGGGCCATTGGTAATCTGTGACAATATAATCCATCCATCCATACATCCATCCATACATCCATACATCCATACATCCATACATATATTATTATTGGAAGTTTTATTGTTTTTAAACATATAAATATATTGCATTAACATTAAAAAGCCCACAATTACACATGGTGAGTGTGTTTCATAGCCTTACTGTACATGAAGTACAGTAAGGCTATGAAATGCATTCAATCAGGGATTATTACTGTATTTTTAAGACACAGTCATTTTCTATTATTTCACAGTGATGCTGCTGATATATTTCTGTTTTCGTACAGTTTGTCTTTCTCACAGTGTGTGAACTCTTTGTCAGTGACCCGGAGGAGACGCAAGTCGTCTTTAAAGTGAGACCTCACTGATGCTGAAATCCTCCAAGGACCCCATCAGGCTGCTGGTTTTCCAGTAAAGTATCATATCTGTGCTTTTAAAGTGGATTCTAACTCTGCCATCTAAACTGCTCCCTGACTTCTGGTGGTTAAAGTCACACAGACACATGAAACATAAATAATAAGTCCATTTCAAAGAGATTAACTCACAAAAAAACCCTTCAAAGTTCTAATTTTCTTATCAATGTTATTTTTCTGTGAGCCTGTAAATTTTTTTGATCATTTAACACTGAACACATACTTTAATTGTGTGTATTTAAAGTTGAACCACTGGAGCATTAATTAAGGTGACACCAGAGCATTTATATACAATTAACTACAAAACATTTAAAATTATTTATAGTGACAATTTTATTAAAGTCTCACATTTGACAAAAGATGCACCAGCCTTTCTTCTGAAGTGCATTCATTTGATCATTGATCTATTACAAGATGTTTTTGACCAACCATTTATTTCTGTTATTTCTTTGCAGTTCTGTTCATCGCTGGCATTAAATTCATTGTTTGAGCCTTTTTTCAGACTTTTTTTTTTTTTAAATTATTCTATTTTTAATGCCTTAATGGATCGTTTATGGTTCTTATGATTCCTAAACAATAGCAGGGAGCAACATTTTCCACAATAAAAGCACAACATTTGAAG
Organism: Chromis chromis; assembly: GCA_900302755.1. Taxonomy (NCBI): domain Eukaryota; kingdom Metazoa; phylum Chordata; class Actinopteri; family Pomacentridae; genus Chromis; species Chromis chromis. The sequence continues at coordinate 27,496 of OMNN01006293.1, forward strand.
CAACTCAATAAATACCAAAGCTGAAAAACAAAGGTGGTGCATTTCTCAGTATTGCCTTTGCACCTGACTGTTTTCAGTAACACTTTCCAAAATAACCTTTTTGTTTTTCGTCTTACTCTTATGTCACAGACAAAAATGGCTCAGATAAACGCAAAAATAAATTTCCTGAGAGACAGAGGTGCTTAAATAAAGATGTCAGAGCCCCAAAGACAAGATATCAGCATTTTTGATGCAAGTGAAAGATGCTATGAGATAGAAAAAAGTGTGTGTGGTCTAAATTTGAGCTCGTTTTTGTACAGTTGTGATGATAAAGAAGGTTTGCTGCATTTGAACTGTACAAATCCGCTAACTTTTTATGTATCTGATTGTATAGACTAAACTTTTAGACTGTCTTTTTCTTATTTTTTTCATGCATGTAGAGCTCATATTTTCTTCTGCAAAAACACCCTGAAATTAACATGAACTTTATTTGGAAAGTTGTGCAACGGTACCACAGATAGTCCTGGAAATGTGAGTAGGCTCCTGAAGAAAACAAGAATGACTAGTCAAATGTGATGAACTCTTGACCTCTCACATCCTCCGGGGGTTACATGGTCTCTCCCCAACACCTCAGACAGTTTGTCTCCAAACCTGAATTATTTCATCTCCAGTTGGAAGTTTCTGCAGGTAGAAAAACACAGTAAAGTTGTCACAGAGACAACAAAGATTCACCCGGACACTCTTAGCTTCAGCCATGCAGGTGACAGAGAGCGACAAGTCTGAACATGTTGGCTTGAGGTAGATTACAAGATCTGCCAGTCAGGAAGGAGAGAAAACCAATGCGTAATCCATCAGCTAATGGCATCCATTTGGGGCGAACAGACAAAGTGACACCTGAATGATCTCACCCAACAGTATGACTCAGTGTATTAGTGGATGTGCTGCAAGTCCCTTCACATAAAGTGCGACAGGCTCAAAGACGACACAGCTGCCAGACCAGTTCATGACACACTGTTTGGCCCAAACCCATTGTTTGCTTAGTTTCCTAGTGTGATGAGGAACTATGAGACAAAGGAGTACTGTGGAAGTGTAACGTCATATTCAGAGAAACTAACGGAATATGTTGAGTAAATGTATGAAATATGAATATGAAACCGTTGTGTTGTTGAGTGGATACGTAGTCTAAAATTCTGTAAAACTGGCAAACACAGCAGACAAAGGGAGCAAACAATGAAGTGTGGACAGGTGTATTCAGTAGGGATGTTCCCAGTCAGTTAAACATAATTTAAATTTAGAGAAGTAAACTAGTCCAAAAGTAAGAAAACACCAGCAAAACTGACAAAATGTAACAACAGGGTTCAAATTTGCCCCAGAAATATATTGTGTGTAGCAATTTTAGAGCCCTATGGACAATTTAGAATAATCATTAAACCTCAGCATGTCTTTGGACTGTGGGAGGAAGCCGGAGAACCGGGTGAAAACCCACGGTGCACAGGAGGAACATGCAAACTCTACACAGAAAGATCCCAGGCTTAGGCCAGGACGTGAACCGGGGATCATCTAGCTGTGAGGCCACGGTGCTAATAACCAAGCCACCGTGCAGCCCCCATTTGAAATCATTTATCAGAAATAGCTTTTTAAATGCAGTTGAAATGTGCGTCTGATGCCAAAAATATCTGAGTTTGGCCACTTTTGCCTGCAGTCTGAATGTAACCTCAGTGACCTCGACATGCTCCTCTGCTCTCCTGGTGATCAGTCGCTGACCGAGGTGCTGAATTGGCAAATCTGGCATCGGCTGTTGCTGTCTGGGGTCTTGACCCTTAACTGGGGCAGATCCATAAGAGTCACAAGTCTAAAACCACGACAATGAGCTGCTTTGTTCCTGCCATTGCTATTCAGAGTGACCTTAATCCTCATCTTGAATTAAATATTAGCTAAAGAACCTCTACTAGTTAACTTGTAAGCACTGCAGTGTTGCTTTTACCTGTAACCTTGTTTTTAAGTCACTACACAACAGTACAGATATTGTCACAAGCCCCAGAGGCTGTTAAACTGAAGTTATTTTTTCAGATGATGTCATTTAAACACTGTTCAGTAGGACAACAGTGCATTCTGTCCGTTGCTACAAATGGCCAGTTAAAACTTCAACACAAGGGGGAGATGGTGTGTATATTTTCAGCTCTTCGCTCCTGTGATTGAAATGATAAAAGATTATCAATACAGTGAAAGTATTTTTTTGGCACACATTTTGGAACCTCTAATTTCTACCTCGTTCAGATAGCAGTTTGTTAAAATGCATGTTTAATATGAGATATCACACTAATGCATTTAGACTATATTACTCCACCAGACAAGGCATCTGTGCACCACGGGAATAATAAAGTTACTTATGACCTTTACAAAGCCTGTAATCGGAGACAGTGCCAGAAAACATAATGTTGCATTAGCTTAGTCATAACCACTGCCTTTATTTATTTATTTATTTATTTTAAAGGAACTGGCAGGAGTTTATTTCTAGCTAAGGCACGGTAACATAACCTCAATAAAATCTAAGCCAGTGTGTCATCATTTTAATTTATGTAAGCACACAGAAATGTCGGAGGAGAATGTTCTGCAAAGATATCATACTGTAGGTTGCTGTGCTCCTATAAATAGGGCATAGTTATTATTCTGCCCTCCCTGCGTCACACAGACCCCCCCACTCACCCATGCCAGCCCATATTCACTCAAGTCCACCGTTCTTTGTGAGCACTGCACCTTTACAGCTCTCAGTCTGTGGGATCTTGCTTTTTCTAAGATCTTTTTTGCAGCCTCTCGCATTTTCACTCCTCAGTAGAGCTGCCTTGTCTTTGTTAATGTGTGTTTTTATGTGTTTACATGTATTATAAATGCATTGAACCTGAAAGATGAAGCATTAAACTGAGTCCTTTTCCTGCTCTTATGCACATATAGTCCCAAAACAATTTTCTGTCTAAGTCACCCTTGAGAAAAAAAAGACAGAATGCAATGTAACAGAAAAGCACAGAAAAGATGGAAGAGGACATTCAAGATCATTTGGCTTCACAGATGACGCATCACCCCCCCCCCCCAA
>OMNN01006293.1:30585-44413 GCA_900302755.1 Chromis chromis
CCCCCCCAAATACTCTCCTACTAAGTCAATGCAGTAAGTTTATGCAACTGTGTTTTGCTGCAGTACATTTGCTGCTAATGATCACAGCCAAAACATTGAAACAGGAACAATATTACGGATTGAATAGTCATGCAGATGGTTGCTTATTTTATTATTTGTCTACCAAAGAACATGTATTAGAAATGTTTTCTTCGGGTAACGAAAGGCATTTTAATCACAACTTTTATTCATGAGGCTACCTTCTGCGGAAATAGTTATAGAATACATTTGCACAAATAATGTAGATCAGCTCATTGCATTTGTGGTTCACATGTTGTTTCTTTGTGCAAATCTACTCCATTAGGTCAACATTATTTGTGCTTGTTTTGGAATAAGTGCGGCTAAGAACTCAGAGAAATAAAACTGCTTTAAATAGGAGCTATACGTCACATCTTTGTTTATATTTCATGAGTAAAACAAATCACTCCTTTTATTCACCAGATTTAAAGTAAAACTCACCTACTGCGTCTGGTAACTGAAACACTGACTGAACTGCACCAGACCTCCTTTTACTGTGATGAAACCATTATTGGAGTGGGTGGAAATTAAGCAGTTTAAGCTCAAAGGGAATTAACAACTCCCTCATACAGCTGTGGCTGATTGGATATGAAGCACATGAGCACTTTCACATGTCCTGACATCCACCCGTTCTACGAGTCGTGTCAAAAAAACAGTCTGTTAGTCCAATAAACTACTGTAACCATCTTCAAAAATCATAGTGTTTGAGATATACTGTTCGTGTTTAGTATACAAAGAGTTTTCACCCAGTTTGCTCAATCAATGCAAAGTCACATCATTGGGTGTTACAAGTTTAAATTAAATCAATTTTCAATTGTGAGATATGTGAAATGCAATTGGTGCATAGATCAGAACAGATCAATCAAAACAGATTGACAATACAATGAAAATTAGCCCCATATGCAATCATGCCTTTGTTTATTATTTATTATTATATAACATTTAATAAAATGAGTTAAAATTATAATGTCCATACAAACATCCATACAGAGGCTGTCGCCAGTTAAAAGAAGATAACCTCAACTTTACCTTCAAACTAGTTTGTTAGCATCACATGTTTTGAAACCAACATTAATCCTACAAAAAGAAGAAAAAAATAAAAAAGGAAATCTATGTTGGAGACACTATGGAGGCAATTACTGTCAGAGGTAAGTCACCAAAAAGACTTGCTGATCTGTGGACCCTTGAAGGATGATGGATTTTGTCCAGCTGCTCAGGTTATGTCACATTTCTGAAATCTTGGAGCAAATTTAGGATTGTTGTTGTTAAAGTTCCTCTCCAGTCATTGAATAAATCTCTAAAACTCATCTCTGTGGATAAGAAAATTACATATTTAGATTTATATCCTTGCCTCATTTAGAATCTATGAAACCCCAGCCTCTCTTGCTCCGCTACGACTCTGCTCAAACACTGTAAAACTATTCTGCGCTACACAATCGCATGTTGTAATATTGGAGTAATTCAGCCGTACATGTTTAAACAAGAAACTTAAGAAGAACAAAGATACAGGAAGCGCCACCCTGCAAGTTGACCGGATTGGTCTCTTAGCTTTCTGAAGTCTGAATCCTTGTTTTTGAAGCAGTCATGGGTTCACTGCAGTTTCAAGGAGGAAAAGATCAGATAGGTTGACTGCCCTTTTTGCTCATCTTGTACTGTGGCCAAGTCAGAGCCCAGACCTCAACCCAATAGAGATGCTATGGAATGACTTGCAGAGAGCCACACACATGAGACATCCAAAGAATATGACAGAGCTAAAGCAGTTCTGCAGAATGGGCTGAAATTCCTCCTGAACGATGTGCAGGTCTGATCCACAGCTACAGGAAGCGCCTGGTTGAGGTTATTGCTGCCAAGGGGGGTCAACCAGTTATTAATTCCAAGGGTTCACTTACTATTTCCACTACCATTTTGAATGTTGAATGAATGTGTTCAATAAAGACATGAAAGATCAGAATAGTTTTTGTGTTATTATTTTAGGCACATTATATTTGTCAAAACCCTTGACTTAGATAAAGATCAGATTACATTGTATGACAAATTAACACAGAAAACCATGAAATTCCAAAAGGTTCACTTACTTTTTCTTGCCACTGTATATTCTAGCATAAAAACTCCTTATGGGTGTGTGAACAAAGTTTAAAAAAAAAAAAAAACTACTTTAAATCTTTAATTTGTTCACAAACTTGGATAATTCACGTGTTTTTTCATGTTATTTAATGACTTTCCCCTCACAAACTACTGACATAACTTATGACATTGTCTGAACTGACCCTACTTGTGTTTGTCCAGCGAAGAGGAAGGTATGAGGAAGGAAGTTGATTAGCGAGTGACAAATAGATTTGCTCCCCTCCTTCAGGATACAATGGTTGATGGAAGGCCAAGGTCCTGTACTGATATCCAAAAGGCAAATTTAGTTCCAAATGCAGATCCATTACCTTTTAAAAGGACACTGCCAGCTTCCTTTAATCGCAGGCGCCTCTGAGATCTCAGTTTTGTTAATGCCTGAAAGTTCTTCTTTTATTACAGAACACAGTTATGTGTAACACTTGTGATACTTTTCAGAATCTGGCTAACAAAGTACTGGGAGATGTTCCAACTCCAAGTCTCATCTGGATGATTTATTACAGTTGTGCGTTTGGTTCATGTCATCTGTATTGTGCAAGAACAGACAACACATAATAAGAAAGAGCTTGGCTTGCACCTCCATCACTGGCCAGGTCCGATATACATTCTTCACAATGGATATTTTGACACGTCAGAACAGGAAAAGCATAGTTGTGTTAATGATTGCTGCATTCCACCGAGGGAATTTGCTCATTCTGTTCCCCATCGTGGCTTAATGAGACACTTAATGGAACTGAACCATCATTAATTCCACCTGTGCTTCCCCTGCTGTGGCAAATCAGAATGTCTGCAATGAAAACGGCTGATTAGACAGAATAATGGAAAACTCCTGTACTGGTGTGCAGAGCTTTTACAAGGAATCGAGTTTAGTTAAGGGAGATCATTGGTTGAGGTACCAGAGTGTATACAGAAAAAAGTTACAAATATTTTGTAAAAGTAAATAGCAGTATAATATATCATAAACAACAAATGTTTTACATCAACTTGCTGCCTTATCACTCTGTTCCTTCATGATTCTGCAAAGAGTTTCGGAGCCCATTAGGTGTAATTTATGTCACCCACTGAACGTCTGCCAGGTCTAATGAAGCCAGTTCAGCTTCCATTCTTGCATTCTTCTGTCAACGAATCTACACTGCTAAAATCAGTGATGTCTAATGGTTTGATGTTGTTTTAATTGCCATCTTACTCATATAAATCCTGGACTCTCTCTCCAAAGAAGCATTGCTAAATAGATTATCTTGGGAGAAATGTTCTAAACTTCCACAGTTTGTTTACTTGGAATCTAAACAACTGCCGGCACTCGACCTTGGGATGATTTCTTTCCTTGTCACACACTCTGAGCATGTTTTTGACGACATGCAGAGGTCCTGGGTATAAAAACATGTCTTATCATGGAACTAGATGTGATTTATGTAGGATCCTGTATTTTTTGCCCCTGCATATGCTAACATGCATTTCTACCAGCACCTTGAGACTAAAACACCCAACTGTTGTGCAGCTTTAATTAGGGCTATTAATTACACTTAGGCTCTCGCTGATGTTCTTATTGGTTTTCCATCTCTGTGGGTTAAATAAATCATTAAGCAAGCCTGGTTTAACTGAGGTTAAACAGTTAAGATACTTTAATTAATCACTAAAATCTCATCTTTTACTATATGCAGTATGTTCCCCTTTCCTAAGGGAGGATGGAAGAAACAGCATCTGAATTTTAGCAATATGTTGTCTTTAACTGGATTGTCAGACTTAAAACAGATACTCTTACAGAGCATAGAGTGACACAGGTTCCAGACTGATTCTGCCAAATTCTGCTATTGCTGGTCGGTCAGCAGATAAAAAAAATGAATTCTTCCAGAGGATGAAAATTTACATCAGGAACCTCCATTATCAGCAAGTATTCCAGAAGTGCTAAAGATAAGCACGAAGTAAAAGCTGCAGCCATAAATCTAGATAAAGATGCTGTGTCAGGAAATTTGCATTATTCATTAGGTAGTATTCCCATTGGCTGCATGTGAACCTGGGGCCTTACTTCCAGCCAATCAGAGGAAGCTTCATGAATAATGCAACTTCCATGCAAATATCTTCCAAAACAGGCTGCTGGAGGACAGTGGGGAGTCTGTGTGAGGAATTTAGAGAGTTCTAAACAGTTTGTGCTAAAAGTAAAAGCATGTCACAGATATAGATGTGACTAAATATATGTAAAAATGAGTCAAAAGGGGCCATATTACAAACTCTTTAATTGGACAACAATACTTTCATCCCCAACAGGTTTTTCAAGCTTTTTTTCATTCCAGTTTCCTCACTGCAGCTCTGAATAACATGAGGAGACTTTCTGATAATATTTTGGGGAAATATCTAAACTCTGATGTGTTTTTTTTTTTATTAGAAAAATAAACCACACACTGATAAATATACCCCATGACTATTATAGAAGCTACTGTAGGCCTGTTGGTAAGCGACTTCCTTAGAATAAACCAATGCCCAGAACAAAAGCCTCGCTGAACTGTCCTCTCATGAATATTACAAAGAATGAAGCAGGGAAACTCTGCAGAGTTAACAGGAAAGCAAAGAGAGGCAGAATGCATCTCTGCTTCCCAAATTTGTATCCACACAGACAATCCACACACACAAAACCTCTATCTACAGTATATAGACAAAAACTGTGTGGGTTGGTGGAACAACATTAAAGGCACCTATCTGTTATACTCTACGCTTATGAAAAAGATAAAAATGCTTCACTTGCTAAGCACACAGCTTTACAAGTACATAAAGTACGTAAACACTGATATAGCCCCAAAATAAAACCAGCTGCTGTGTAGGTAGTCTCCCCTGTGCCACCAAAACAGCTTTGACTTGTTGGGGCATCAACACTGGACCTCTGGGGAAGTGTAATGGTGTCTGGTAGCACCTCCATGGATCAGACTTGTTCTTGTGCATCTTCTTGATTGGACCGAGATCTGAGGAGTTTGGAGGTCAGATGAATGCTTGAACTTTTTGTGATGTACCTGTGTAGGTTTTTGTGGTATGGCAGGGTGCGTTGTTGTGCTGGGGAAAGCCGCTGCTGTTGAGGAGTGTTGTTGGAGGGGATGTGCTTGGTCTGCAACATTGTGTAGCTAAACGGTACGTGTCAAAGTAACATCCACATGAATGTTAGGACCCGAGGTTTCCCACCAGAACATTGCATAGTAAGAAGATGATCAATGTTATTCACTTCACCTGTCAGTGGTCATAATGTTGTGGCTGATCGGTATACACCGAACATCATGACCACTGACAGGTGAAGTGAATAACATTGATTATATTGGTACTATGTGTGATTTTGGCATCCGTGTTGATGAGACACCCAAATAAACATTGTTCCAGAACAAGCACACTCCCTCATGCTTGATTTGACATCCAAACTTCCTAGATCAAGCATCAACAGGATACAGTGGAACAAGTTTGATTGACAGAGGCCCCAATGCACAAGCCAGAGTACCCAAAGGATCCACTGCCAACGTCCTGGTGCCAGACCCCATAGGACACCCTGAGAGGTCCTCTTGTCCATGCCCAATGGTTCAGAGCATTTTTGACCACATAAGGGGGACCAACACAATATTAGGCAAGTGGTCATAATGTTATGCCTGATCGGTGTATATGGGTGTTAGCTCAGATTAACATGCAAGTGCTACAAAAGTTGGTTAAAAACCTACTCCAGCTTCTCACTAAAACCTGCAAATGTATGGTTCAGGTGACGCTCGTAGTTCAGTGAATGAGGCCAGCAGCCTGCTGGGAGGCTCCCCGAGGCACCAGTGTGGACGTAAAGGCTCGCCCTACCACACCGGACAGCTGCACCCGGCCGTCCGAGTGGCCGACCTCCTGCAGCACATCAACCAGATGAAGACTGCCGAGGGCTACGGCTTCAAACAGGAATACGAGGTGAAGGATCGCTGTTACACTCTCTCCTTACACTCTGACATTAGGAGACAACACATACAGCTATTACTCTTCCACTCTGACAACATGAAATGAACAGTGGTATAAAGTACTGCTACTGGTGCACTCGTTTGGAGGGCTGTGGACAATTACAACAGAGGGCAGTATAATTCTAAGGAAAAGTGCAAAATGTCCATATTTACACCATGATTGTGTTCTCAAATAACCAGTTTTCATTGTAAATTCAACAGCATGTAAATGTAATTGGTCCATTTGCTCCCAACATGTAGCAAGTGAGGGAACCGAAGGCAAGGACACCGAACTCTAGTGTTATACATAATTCAGCAAAGCAATTTGAAGCTTTTTCACCTTTTATTTTAGTTTTCTTTGTTTTGTAATTTAGATTTTTATTGAATTTTCAAAGAGACAGAAAAAAATTGCCCATTACTTACAAAATTGTGAAGCTGTGTGACTTTCTTGGCATATTTAGCTGAACCATGTTGAAAATGTTACAATATTTCTAATTTGTATGCTTCAGTTGACAAGTTTAGTCTTCAAAAGGCATACATTTAGATCCCTAATGTACATAAATATATAGTTGTTTTTCTGATAACGATAGCAAAGATTGTACCATAGTGAAGCATCTACATAATATGACAACTTACAATTAAAGGCCAGAATTATTCAGATCCATGCCAAATTTTGATTTATGGTGAATTTTTATTTGACCAGTAGGTTTCTTCTGGTTCGAAACAACATAAACAAGTGACGAAAGATGAGAAGACATTATGTTAGTGATGTTTAGGTTAAGTTTGAACTATTTTGAGGTTTGTTTTTTACCTTTTCTACCAAAAATGCCACGTCCAAAATTGTTTATGTCAAAGTTTTGGAGAAAAAGCAGCTTCTATACCATTTCAGGTAGTCCTGGTAATTTCTACCATGTTCTAGAACATTCTTGTATGCTTTAAATTTCAAAGTTCTGTACTGACTTCTTAGTCAGTGGCTAAAATCAGGGTGCATAGTGAGCTTGCTGTTATTGGTACATTGTGGCCACTCATATCCAAGTGTTTTCAAATGCCACAGTGCAAAGCATAGTCAAAAAGTACAAGAAGTTCCACATTGTGCAAAATCTCAAATGGCATGGTAAGAAGATAACTGGCAAGAATGGTAGTGAGAGAGGCCAAGAAGAATCCAAGGATCACCACTAAGGTCATCCTGATGAATCTAAGCAATTCTGGTAGCTACATCTCAAGACAGACATTTTCTGCATTGATGCTGGTCTCCATGGACAATGAAAGACTCCACTTCTCCAAGGCAGACACACAAAAGCTCACCTGGACAAAGAAAAATGGTTTTGGTCGTTGAGATTAGATGAAAATGGAGTTTTTGGGCACCAAAATGTGGCTTTTGTTTGGCAAAAGAAAAGAGAAGCATTAAACCCCAAGAACAGCATCCCCCACGGTCAAGTATGATGGTGAAGATGTGATGCACTGGAGGTGTTTGTCAGCCAATGTACCAGACAACCCTGTTAAACGAAACAGCATCATGAGAAAAAGGAAATGACATTACGTTTCTGGAGGAAATCATCAGGCAGTCTGCACGAAAAACCTGGGCAGCACTAGAGTTTCCAACAAGACGATGATCTGAAACATGCAGCCAAAGTGGACGAGAAATGATTAACAGAAAACAACATCAGCATGTGTCTTTCTGTCTGCTTTCTTTTCTATCCGTTTCCAATATTTTGCCACTTGAATTGAGAGACTATAGAATCTAGAGTGGTAGATTGAGTCCTTGCTTCTTCTAAGGTGCACATCTATTCCTGGGTTTCTTCCCTTTCCATTAAAACTGATAAACTATACCATCATACTTCAGTGAGCAGTCAGTACTGTAATTGGCAACACTGTTTAATTTTAATGCAGAAAATAATTAAGTTCACTCCACTATATGTCACCTATTGAAGTTTTTTGCATTTGTTTTTGTACCAAGGCTGCCAGGGATGTTTCAGAATCTTAGTTCTCATGGTGAGAGAAATGTTTCCTGCATTTTCTATATTGTTGTGCCGTCAGTGGAGAGAAGTGTCATACTCAAACAGTTGTGACAGAAGTACTTTCGATGTGTAGAGCACCATAGAAGTGTCATTGACATTGAGTCAAAGACACTCACACATAAAGCAGCTCCAGCTGCTTTTCTCAATGATGCACAAGGTAACTGTCTTCTTTAAAACTCTTGGTTGTGGTGTGTGACTAAGGGGTGCATTTGTTGATACCTATACAATGCATAACTCGACTAATGCATTAAACTGGAGACCTGTAGTCAATACATCCATACATCCTATACCATTGAACTGCATTTTCACTTACGCTTTTAAAGAAATGTATTTTCATGTATAGGCCAACATATCTTCTCACACAAAGAACTCTGTTCCGAAGTTAAGGAGTCCCACCTCATCTAGTATATAGTTTGTTTTCTGAAAAGGAGCAACTGTAAAGTACTGAAGGACATGGCACAGATATGTTATTTAGAAAAGTATTTGTGATAAGTTAAACGGAAATGCAGTTTAGTTGTACAGGAACGTAATTTTTGGAAGACATGGCTGCCATCCATCCATCTGAACCATTTTAAAGCAACTTATCTGGGTTAAAGTCGCAGCAGAAAGCTTCCTCTGAGGACTGTCCAGGTGCTTCCACAGCAGCCGGAGGGTATCACCTCTTGGACATGTCCTAGTTCTACCCCAAAGCCTCCCTGAGCAGGACTGCTTGACCTTAATTGGCAACACTGTTAGCGCTGCAGGCCTTGCTCAAAGATACTGAGATAGTCTGAGTTTGTATTCTAAGAAGGAGCCCGTGGTGGAAGAAACTAATGCAAAACCCCACGTATGAGAAACCGTCAATATTCAGGCCATTATTTATTGTCTTATCCAGATGATGTTATGTTATTTGTTTGGTTTCTTTGTTGTATGTTAGTCAGCAGTAAGAAGGGTCATGTGTAGCTATTACATGTTGTGGTTAACTGGTAGTTCCAAGAGGCCATGATAGTTAGAAAGGTTCTAGTGAGTAGGGTGGGAGGCCATCAATCTGACATCACCATCCTCACCAGCCACTGAAATTAATTACCAAGGTTAAGAAGGCATCTGGATCACACCAATGCTGTGCATATGAATAAATCATCCTCATTTGGGCCCAGAGAAGACCTCTGTCGTGACGGCGGGCCTGATGAGGTTAAATGCTTCCAGCTCTACCTCGTGAGTCTCCTGTCCACTGCTACCAGATTGTAGCCAAGAGAGGAAGGGGCAGTCTGGGAAGGGAAGAAAGATGAAAAGCCACAGAGGGACAAATGTGTGAGAAGAAAGCTCTTGGCTCCTATTCCCTCTAACCTCCAAATAAGCATTCCCAGTAGCAATGTTTATCTCCCTCTGCAATGTATGTTGCAATGCAAATGCACCATAATTTGCAGAAGCCGTCGTCGCAATGTGCTGCAAATCATTTGCTTGGCAGATCACCGCTTCTTTTCTTTTTTGCACTCTAGAGGTTTAGTCCTTGACTGAACGGTGAGCACAGAAATGCTTCTTATGCTGAGCGCTGCTCCTGCTGCTGCAGTGGCTGCAGTCTCTATCTGGCGGTGGCTATCTCTAGTCGTGTGATTCAGGGTACATAATGAAGGTCCCACATCTCTGAATACGTCTCCCCGATGGAACGATTGCGGCAGAGACTTGAGCTCACGCCCTAGGGAGAAGTCCATCTCTGTCACCCGCGGCCTATGGCATTCATGAAAAAGAGAAAACATCTTTTGTCTGTGGTTCATGGTTTCCCCCTCTGGATCTCTGCTTGTAGACTCATTAAACTGTCCCTCACGGGCAAAACACACTCCACTCTAAAAATCAATACACACCTCCTCGTGTGTGTATGTATGTGTGCGTGTTTTTTCTTTTCCCCCCTCTGTGGTAAGAGTATGTGTTTTGATGGAGTGTCTCTCTCTATTATGAAGGAAAATGATGAGGAGTATCATATTACACTCCCTTGGCAGGTATAGGTTTTTATTTCCCCGAGGACTACATGTGTTCTGTAAAAACATTGATCAAGAATTTACAGTGAGTTGTAAAGGGACTTATGTGCATGGCAGCCGCTGTCATATTCCCAGCGCAGAAAATTACGAGTAAACAACGGCGGAGCTTTACTGGAGAGCTCAAAACTTTCATTATACCACTTTGCACCTCGAGGCTGAGGTTAGCGAGGATGATGGACTCATTGAAACACTGATTCAAAGTTTAGCCGCCGCAGGGGCTCGCCAAATTACTGAGCTTATTTTGAAGAACACCAGCTACCTCATGCGGCATTTTTGGTAGCATCTGTCCGGCTTGTTTATTCTCTCTTTTTTTTTTGCCTAGAATATTGCGTTCCAGAAGTTTATATGTAACATTTTGGACATCTCTGATTGGATTTTGAGTGAATGTAGACGGGGGATTATGAATCTCATCAGTGGAAAATTCATAATTCATAGGCATCCTACAAATTTTGACGTGGGGGGATGACAGGTAGAGTAACTGAGAGAAACTGAGGACAGCACCTTGCTGAGGGGAAACTAATAATGCACATAATGAGATCTAGTCAGATGTTGATGGAACATAAAAAAGTGATTTTAAAGTGTAGTAGTGTCAATAGTTGACAACTGAACCTGTGTCATAATCTCATTTAACTCATTTTATATGATCCTCTTAACCAACCCACCCCACTGATCCCTGCCAGTGAAGGTTTCTAATCAATCCTCCACTGGTCTGTGTTGTTTTTCTTCAGTATGCTGCCATTTTTCTGCAAGTTTTTCTTCCTGCGTTGTTCCTCCCCCATCGCTTCTGTCTCGAGGGCCGAGCTGAGGAGTGGTGGGAGATGAACAAAGAGGGGTCTAGTGTCCAAAATATACAGGAGGAAGGCAGGAAAAACAAGAAGGAAGAGGTGGACAGGGAGAGAAGTGATGAAGAGAAATAGAAGAAGGTAACGAGATTCAGAGAGGAAGACAGGCCCGCAAAGGGAGTGCATGAAAAGAGGAGGAAGAAGTGAGGAGGAGGGTGTAATCCCAGGCAGGATTTTGCTGGTTCTTGGCTCTCTGCGGGGGGAAACTGTGTTGTAATCCTCTGCTCAGCATGCAGACTTGGGCAGAGTTTCACCAAATTCCTCTAGTGGCTGAGAACCACTGGGGGTATTCTGGTATGGATGTATATGTGTGTGTGTGAGTTTTCGTTCGCAGATCTGAAGGGTCTTTTTGTAGGCTTAATTTGGCCCCTGGGTGAATAATGACGACTTGTGAGAGTAAACGCTTGATAGTGCGTCCATGCAGACAGGCGGGATGATGATGGGGGATGAGGAGATGTGCTATAATTCGGCTCAGCAGACATCCAGGAGGAGGCAGGTGGTAGACGGCTCCTCTGGCTGCAGTCTCCGCTCACCACACTGTGATTGGTATATGCAAACATCCAGCAAGTTAGGGAACACTATATATCAACAGTATTTAATGTCATTTTGTGGCAATTTAAATTCACAGGCCTTTTTTTTTTTCCTTTTCTTTCTTTCTTTTTTTTTTTCATTTCTAGCTTTTTGATGACATTATTTGTTGACAGTGTTCCTAATATTTTGTCCACCCCAGTAACATACATGAGGGGGCAGATTATTAGAAACACATTTAATCCTCTAAACCCCAAAGTCCACCAGCAGGTTTAAAAGGAATTTTATATTTCAAAAAAATCACCAAATTTACATCATTTGACAGAACCAGAAAATGAAAAACCCCTGCAAGAATCATTACATTTTCAACTTTTCCACAGGTCTTGAGCTACTCATCTGTAATGTGTCGTCTCATCGGAAAACTTAACAAAAATCTCAGGTTAAAATTTCGACATTTCATCAAAATAACTTAATTCTGTTAATAATACAAGAATATTAAGAACATTCTATTCTTTAACAACATAAAATTCTGCACTCTTCAGTGCAATAATGAAGCAATTAGTGACTCAGCTGCTTCAGTCATGCAACAAAAATTCAGGGACTTTTCAGCTGAAGTGGGCTAAACTGCAGCTAGTCATGGCTGTGCCGTTTCAATAGCGGTGCAGGACTTTATATTGCAGTTAAACATGAGCCCACAGTGAGTAAAAATGTGACAAAAGCAAATAAACAGACATTGCTTGGGGTTCAGAGGGTTAAATACAATGCAGTCCAATATGCCATCACCACCCACTCTCATCTCAATAATAAATACAAGATGGAATTATAACCTTTTAGACAATGTCAACAAAACCTGGAAATGTAATCTCCTTAAAAGCAGAATTAATGGCAGACGTGTTGTATTGGATTGCATTAGATTTCACAGTTGCAACTAATTAAGTGGTCAGTGAATGTTTTTCTCACCTAAGAGGCAAGCATTTAGTTGTTTTTCCCCTTGTTTGCATACTTGCATAGCAATTAAGCTTAAAATGATAATGGTGGCACATTCACTAACTGAAATACTTGTCATTTTTGTAACAATGTGAAACGAAAACTCTGTAAAAGGGGTTTTATGCTCTTAATGGCCATGATATTGTGCTAAACAACTGAATTGAAAGCTGTACGTTCCAGTCAAGCTCTGATAGCATCCGCCTGCATCTATATCTTGAAGTAATCCTACACAGTAAATGTGCTGGTTATGAACAGGGTTTTTTTTTTGTTCTAACCTATAAAGTAGTTAAAGATGTGTCTCTTTCATTGGATGCGACACTTGATTAGACTGTAGGGAACGAGACGAGCAAGAGCAAAAACCCTGGGAGAGCATCACCAGGGAAGACACGAAGCATCTCCTGTCTGTCTGTGAGTTAAAGACTTCAGGCAGTCAATAATAAAGAAAAGGATTATGATGATTTCATTTGTCTTCATGTGTTTCTGTCAAATTACTTTTGAACTCCTACACTCTGGGGACAATGTGTTATACGTTCTTTCTATATATTATACATGATCTAAACCTTCAAATTAAAGGTCCCATATGGTGAAAATCCATTTTATTGTGTTTTGTGATCATTATAAACTTGGAGGTTTAAAATAACAACTGTTAAGATATAAAGACATTTACCTTTGCCATTCTTCAACTAGATAGCTCTGATTGTCAATCACAGATGCAGGAGGTGCTTTCTTCCTGAAGGGGGCGGGAACAGCAGCATATCATTGGTTTTAAGGGCAAAACAGCCTATTTTGAACAGCCCGAAAACCAGTGATTATACAGTCATGGTAAAATGAACTGAAAATGAACTTTAGAAATCCCAAAGAAAATTCTGGCTTCAGGATCCTCGTTACACCTGAGACATGACACTTAAATGTATTGTTTTATCTCAGATATACACCATTCAGGCATAACATTATGACCACCTGCCTAATATTGTGTTGGTCCCTCTTATGTGGTCAAAAATGCTCTGAACCATTGGGCATGGACAAGAGGACCTCTCAGGGTGTCCTATGGGGTCTGGCACCAGGACGTTGGCAGTGGATCCTTTGGGTACTCTGGCTTGTGCAGTGGGGCCTCTGTCCATCAAACTTGTTCCACTGCATCCTGTTGATGCTTGATCAGAATGGGGTCTCGGAAGTTTGAAGGTCAAATCAACATCTTGGGCGATTATCATGTTCCTCAAGATGTTCCTGATTGTTTGATGCTTTTACCATGTGGTGGGGTGCATTTTCCTGTGGGGGTAGGCCAGTGACATTTGGGATTTCCATTTGCATGAGGAGTG
>OMNN01006309.1:6032-24182 GCA_900302755.1 Chromis chromis
CTCTCTCTCTCTCTCTCTCTCTCTCTCTCTCTCTCTCTCTCTCTCTCTCTCTCTCTCTCTCTCTCTCTCTCTCTCTCTCTCTCTCTCTCTCTCTGTTTCACCCTCTCTGTTGCCATCTTTCTCTCATTCTCCCGACTGTTTTTGTCCCCTTCCTCGCCTCCATACACACAACACACACACATGCAGTATACTGTGCTCGGCCCTGTAATGAATTAATCAGAGCTGGGGCAGCTGTGTATTTGAACAATGCCACCCTGAGAACTTGGCTGGACTTTGTGAAACTAGCTGCAGCTAAAGCAGTCATATTGAATTCTCATGTGTGTGTGTATGTGTTTTGCCATATAGTTTGTTTCAGCAGAGGTTGTTGGGTCTTGTTGACCTGAAGACTCTTGCAAGTCGAGGGCACTGTGAGACCCAGCGGGACATTATGACAAATTAGTTTTTTTTCCATTAAAGTAAGAACCATTTCACACTTCCTCATTGCTATTTATCCCTCATTTGCAGACAAATCAAGACTCATTTTCCCTCCACTACCCTGCTTTTCCGCCTTGCACTCTCATCACGCCTATTCTCTTCCATTTTTCACTTGGAAACATTGTGTATTGGTCTGGCCTGAATGCATCCTGAATGCATCCACTGGAGCTTCTGCTGCTCTTCTAACATGCTGCCTGCTCTATAACTTCTTTGAAAACCCTGTCTTTCTCCCCAGTTTTTGTCCCTTGGTTAAATTGACAAAATATTCAGCGATAAGCCAAACATTATCCCCATCCCTCCCTAATGTGCTGGTGCTCTTTTGTATGCAGCCAAAGCAGCTCTGACCCACTGAGGCAGGGACTCTACAAGTCCTCTGAAGGTTCTCTGTGGTATCAGGCATCAAGGCAACAGCAGGAGATCCTTGATGTCCTGTAAGTTGTGAGGTGGAGCTGCTGGAGATCAGACTTGTTCCAGCACATCTAGTCCAACACTGTGTCACCTGTTCATAGTTTGCCCACTCCACAAGCCTCATCATTCCAGACACTCTGTAAAATTATAAAATCACGCTGCTTGTATTTTATTGCATTTTTTATAATACTCTAAAAAACTATTATTGTCCCAAGTCTCACCTTACACATAAATTATTTAGTGAGTTAGAGCTTGACCACTATTGGCAAAGTTAACATCTTGGCTTCACCAACAGAAAATTGGAGTACCTTAATACCAATGACATGTTTGAGGTAGCTTCTGTCTCTGTTTCAGTTTTTCCACTAGACAGCACAGAGATTTTTAAAAGAAGATTTTCCAATCTATTTCAAAACGAGGAGGAGCATGGATAACTCCAAGCTCTACTACATTATCAATTGGACTTTAGCTTAAATCCTCCTGCAAATTTAACTGCCAATCGATTGATGAAGAATGATGTTAAGTACAGTTTTTTTTAAAATTGTGGATTAGGTTTATTACATTTGCATATACCCTGATCAGCCACAACATTAAACCCACCTGTCTAATATTATGTAGCTCGTGCTGCAAAAACAGCTCTGACCTGTCAGCACATGGACATGGACCTTTGGGGGTTTTCTGTTGTATCTGGTGTCCGGACATTAGCAGCGTATCCTTTGGGTCCTTTGGGTTGTGGTGTAAGGACTCTGTGGATTGGGCTTGTTCCAGTGTATTCTGCAGATGTGAGAGGCCGCTGTTGTCTCAGAGTCCACATCTTGCGTATTGAGATCACACATGCTGTTCCCATTCCCTCTCAGTGGTTTTAATGTTGAGGCTGGTTGGTGTATAGTACTATAGTTGTGACAGATTTATCAGTTTGATGCATTTGATGGTTTTCACTCATTGCCAAAACAAAGCAACACCTTTAGATAAACAAATTCAATTGTCTTTACCTTAAAAAGTGCAGGACAATCATGTCCAACTTTCACCTGATAGCCAGTGTTTGGCATCAGGGTCCATCTGTCAAGTCTGATGGAAACAGAGACATCTGCTCAATGTGAGCTTATTGACTTGACTGATTGCATTTGTTCACACACACCCTGTGGACAACTTCACTGAAACTGGTGGCTGCTGTTTGCTTCCCTGCTGTTCTGCTGTTTGCTTTTTACCACTTCTGGTGTTCAGCCGCAGAATGACACTAATGGGTGGTGTCTTGGTCAGAAGTAAATAAACGTTGTAGCCTCGTTATAGATTTGGAGTAGTGGAAGCTGGAAAATGATAGAAACATGATGATACATTCTCCTACTCGAAAGGCTCAAAACAGAAATGACAATGCTAATAGGAGTTATAAAAGACTATCCATACTGTGAAAGCAGTAAGTACATTTGTTCTTTGTACACTCAGTACATGATTGTGGTTACTGTGGTTATCTCTCACTTGCCACTGTCCTGTCCTGGTTTGACCTGAGCCTCCCAACACGAATGGTGGATCAGGCTCCTGTATCTGATCTTCTCCCCTCGCTGGGGTTTCTTTGTCAGTGGCTGTTCTTTCCCACATTTTATTGAACTAAACTCCAGGCAAGTGAGGAGGATTCCACAGATAAGCTATCAGGGCCTGGCATCACACAGAGAAACCATCAAGCCATGAAATATGTGTCTGGCTGCTAGTCAGGGTGACAGTGCTGCATGAGGAGTGGGGACTTGAGCACACACAAAAATGCAAACCCCGAGCATTAGCATAAACACTTGCACACATACAAATACACACATTTACATACATACTGGACACAGTGCAAAACGTTACTGCTTATTGTGTTTTTTGCTACAGATATACAAACACATATTTCATACAATCATCTATAAGCACATGCAGATGCATATTATGATTGAAACTTAATGCTGATGTGTGACTTAATTTAAGGCTTTATTAGCTATTACTATTAAGGTATTTCCCAAAACTCAAAGAAACAGGCTAGTACAAGAAAAATTATAGTTTATTATATTATATATATTATATTATTATTATATATATTATATAATTATACTTAAATTATAGTTTAAAGCAACAGTACCTGTGCGGCTCTAGTTGCTCGGTGGATTGGTCCACCACCTGAAAAAGAATTTGGTAAATCTTACTGGATTTGATAATCTCTTAACATGTAGCTCCCCCACCAGATCAAATATTTTTCTTTACTAGGAAACTATTTCAACGTCTACAACACCGACCAAAAATTTAGAGACCAGAGGACGAAGCCCAATGACTTTTGTCATCCTCTGACTTTTTCTGCCAGCATAGGGTATAGCTGGAAAATGTGATGATTTAAAAAAAAAAAATTAACATTTTTAATGGTCAGTTATTTTAATAAATGCCAGCAGAGAAAAGAATAATTTATTGAACGATTATTTAACCACCTATTTTCAATGTAACCACATAGGCACTCACAAATACATACATTTCTACACATAAATAATAATAAATAGTAAAGGAATGATCCCATCATGACACACAATCAATAAAGAAAGCAAGTTAACTCAGGTAGACTGACCTCAATAACCACCAAAATAAAGAAACTTGAAATAATCTATTGAACTTGACAAAAAAACAGGGCAACAACAGGCCCAGGTGGCCGCAGACTAGCATTCCTTGAGAGACCTGTGCAGAAGAATGGAATGAGCCACTAAAGGCTCCATCATGAAGCTATGATAGGCTGTTTATGAGTAAGGAAGGGATCACATTTAAGGTTTGTTCATGCAACCAAATCTTGTGTTTTCATTGTGTGCTTTCATGCCAGTTTGCATCTAATGCATTTAAGTAAGACTATCAAACATTCTGTTGAATATCTGTCTCTATAACTGTTTGGTAGACATTTGAGACAGATTTTAATGCTGCCCAGAGGATGAAATGCTTTTATTGTGACATTTGTGGTTTTGAGTATAATGCCTAGACAGATATTGGATGGATTGCCATGACAGCCATGTTGCCGTGAGGATGAATTGCAATAACTCTAAGTTTTAACTCCATTGTTAGGTCAAAATTTAAATTTGTCCAATGCTTCAGCTTGTTCCTGCAAAACTAATGACATTCCTGTCAGCCTCAGCTGTACTTGTGTTTAATGCTAATTAGTGAATGCTCACTGCAAGTGTAGCTGTAGACTCTAGCTTGAATTGCATACTGTACAAGTAATACAATAAATTGTGCCAGCAATTTATGGATATTCTCCTGAACAAATTTGTGACAGCAGTTTCTTTTAATTTTGGTGCCACATGCTACATTTTAATGTAGATCCAGTTGTAAATGCATTAACACACAACATATTTAGTCAATCAATGTCAACTGAAGGTTAGATAGATGGTGAGTGACAAAGAACACTGTGCTGGGATTTCCTTTTGAAGGCAGTTGGTTTGTCTGCTGCTGTAGTAAACACATCATTAATGATAAATTATGTATTTATATTGTTTTTGTAATTGCTTTTCATACCCTTCCGTGGCTCTTTGCAGGGGCACAGGTCAGTCAAGCAGAAAAACACCTCATTTTCCAGATGGCCTATCAGCCTGGAACAAACACACATATGCATCAAAATGCAGAAAAGGATAAATAAATCTCACACATGGAGATAGACACACAAAGAGAAGAGTCCCAATTTACAGACAACTAGGAATACACACACAAAGGGATGTAAAGGGAGAAGTATCAAACCTCAAGTCTTTTCCTCGTCTCTCCTTGTAAAAGGAGCATTTTTGAGGTTTTGGACTGCAGGTCAGACAAAAAAGACTTTTAACTTATTCTGTTTAAGGAACCTGTGATGGGGTTTTATAGAAAGAGAACTATTCAGAATAATAAGCAGATTAATCAATTAAAATTTACATAATTGTTAGTTGCAGCCCTCCTTGAGCATTAGTATCCAACAATACCCAGCAAATACAAATGCATTTGTTTGTGAGATGTGACTGTACTAGACTTATCAATCTGAGGTTGCCAGGCTGTTATCAGAGACCCCAAGAAGTCCCAACCAAGAAGTTGTCCCACACATAATCCTCCCCCTAGAAGTGCTAACTTTAATATGTTTGTTTTTATGATTTAAACTGTTTCCATGGGTTGTGCTAAGCTAACCGGCTGACAGCCACATCTTCGTATACAACCCACAGTCATAAGAGTGCATCTCTTGGTGGCACATGTTTTCTTTTTAATCTTAATTAAAATATTATATACTCAATGCAAATATGTTGGATAAAGCATTACTGGCTGGTGTATTTCTAGCTTAGGGTAACTATTTACAGCCTTGAATAGGGGCCAAACTCTGCAGTCGTTTTTGTTGCAAAAATGTTGCATTTCCAGCTAAACTGAGGCTCTAAATCAAGTGGTTATCTTCCAAATTTACAAATTCTTTGTACAAAATGTCCTCTGTGTTTTCTGGGATTGTGCTTCCTTGCTGATCAATGGCAGAGGGATACCATTTTGGCATCATTATCAGTGTCACAATCCTCAATACAGCTATCGGGGATTAGTATTTCTTGTAATCTTACCCCAACTCCTAATCCTCGCCTATTCCCTTTTAGGAGTAAAACTGGCCAAAAATGTGTTCATCTTTGGAGGATTTAGGTATTTGTTCCAATCTTGTGAGCACATTTGGTCCTGATAAGTATGGAAACAAATGATATACACACTACCTCCCCCCCATTCTCCCCTCACACCATCCGCAGCTCCTCCTCCTCTTTTTCTGCCTCTCTTCTTCCCTTTGCAGGACATGTGTGAAAATGTTGAAAGCAGGCCCACCAGGCCTTTAGGAATGAAAAAAACAAATAGCATAATTCAGGAGAAAGCCCCACAACTCAGGGCTGTTGGACCTCACCAAGCCTTTTTTTTTCTGTAATTTGGATACATTTGAAAGTGCAGCCACACAGCAGTGTGGCCACATAAATGGAAAAAAAGGGACAGTCAGATAGAAAAACAGAAGATGAGAAGGACAGACAGAAGCAAGAAGATGGAGGAAGAGAGAGAAATGATGTGGGAAAGGAGAGATGAAAAAATAAACACAGATGTTGATATGATTGAATGAGGTTTAGCCTGGCTGTTGGACCAACAGCAGTTTCCGTTCTCTCTCTGCCTGTAATATATATTTCCCTTCAAGGCTCCTATGATGAATGAAAGACTGTTGAAGAAGGGCTGGAGCTTATTCTTTTTTTCTCTTTCATATTCAAGTGCGAGGCTTTATTCAGGTCAACATAAAAGAATGAAGTGGAAACGTGATTCTGTAGGGTTTGGCATACACATGCAAAGCTGGTAGTGAAGGAAGAAAATAAAAAGTCAGACTGAAATATTGTAATATAGTTGCAGCGACACTCGTAATTACATCTAGCATTAACATTTGCAAACCTATAGTTGCAAGTGAAGTGCAAATACATCAAAACTCTCTTACAATACTTGATCTGAAATTCTATAGATGCCCAAGGTTTTTGACTTGTAAACCTAAAGCATTTCACTTCTGAAGCCACTCAGGCAGCTAATCAGCTGCGGAGCTGACATTGTTAGCTGTTGCTTCGTCCCATCTGTTATCTGAGCATTCCCTATGTAACTCTGTATATTACTCTGTGTTGGGATTTGTATTATCAAACAGAGTGGTGAGGTTATAGAGTTTAAGTAGTCTCTACAAGTGGACATTTTATGTAAAACAACCCATAAATACTCATCTCTGTTTATTAAAGTTACATGTTTAGAAGTTGTTTTCTGTGAACATAATCCCACCCAACCTTAAAATGGCTTAGTTGTAACGATTTTTTTGTACACTGTTTTTTCCTTATGGATGTGCAGATAAAGCACCTGGCTATGTCTTAATGCATGCAGCTCAAGCACACCAGCTCACCAGCTCACCAAGACGCAAACACTGCTAAGCTACTCTGCGCTACAGAAAATGGCAAGTTGTAATTTTGGCATACATCAGTCATACATTTTTGAACTGGAATTCTGAAGGACAATAATAACACTGAAAGTCCCAAATGGCAACCTGGGGATTGGGTTCTTGAGTGTGTTACTTATGAAACCCTGGAACTCTGAATTCATATTTTTGAATCGATCATCGCACTGTAGTTTCAAGGTGGAAATGCTTTGCCACAGCAACACTGGAAAGCTGCCACACATGTAAGAAGCCACATGCAAGGTAAAATTGATCAATTGCACCTGAAACAATATGATTCCCAGGTGGGTGCTGGATGCCCATTCTGTTCATGCTAAGCTTTTTAGCATATAAAAACACCATATGGACATGTTGGCAAGCTAAAAAAAATGTTTGCACCAGAGAGGGTCTTTAATGTGGGAAAAATTGGTAAAATGCTTATGTTTGTCAGCTATAGGTTAACAAGCTTCCACTGTCAAAGTGGGATACAGACCTAACAGCACAGTGGGCCCTTTAAATACTGAATGTTGTGAGATGACAGGTGATAGAAAACAATGTGTGGGCTTGTTGAAAGACGTTTCTCAAATGATTATAATATAATACAGTTTGTAATTGCAGTGACTGTGGGTGCTCTTTTCATCATTTTGTTTACTTGCCCACATCACAAGTATCTTCAGTTGTTATTTAGTGTTATTTTTCTATGCAGAACACTCTGTCCACTGAGGTCAAATCATTTAACTTCCATGTGCAGCATGTTTTCCACAACTTCTTTTGTGACATTTTCTGGATACTAGTCTGGTGATTTATAATCCTTCTCGCTATCATGTCCTGACTCCGAAAACAATTTTTAGAATCGATACCAGACTAAATGACTGACGATGGACATTTCTGTGCGTTGTAGTGAACTGGCAGCTGCACTTGTTTTTTGTACCGTGTGAAGTGATGCCTCATTGACTGTTCTTGTCCAGACCTTATCACACGCGCTGATTTGACATTTCCTCTTAAAAGGCCACAGATAGATCATGTTTTTGTAGACTGGCTGCAGGAAGACTCGGCTGTACAAAGAGTAATGAGCCTTGCCGTGCTGGAAGCTGCCGATCTGTTTGTATTCTGGTTTGGCAGGCTCATCTTATGCGGGAGTGCTAAATATTACTTGTGATATCACACGGCTACATAAGAAAACATTTCACAGAAATGTACAGTGATAAGGTGAAAATATATTCGACATACCCTGAGTAATCTGTTTACAGTGATTGTATCTGTTGCTCTATTTCAAGTGCCAGTGCTCTGTAAATATCGGAAAATGCATTATTTTTCCAATTTCTAATAATCTTGGCTGATATTTAGAGACATTATAGCTTTTTGAATAGAAATAAATTAACATAGTGCTCTGTGAAAGTTTTCATTTCTGTTACAGACTTAAACAGTCGACTGCTTCAAACAACACACAATGATGATTATCAGTAATCAGTAAGTGATTGCATTTTAAAGATAAGTTGCACCACTGTGGGAAGCACAGATTTTCATGGTACTGAAGGTATTTTCACACTCAGTGGGGAAGGTGTGAAAACCTACAAAGCCCACAGAGATTTCATTCAATTTGCTCATTTCAGTCAGCTCTAATCTCAGAGATTGCAATCTCTTCTATAATAAACATCTGGGCTGCAAAAAAATATGAAAAAAACAAAAAAACAATAAAAAAAAAAGCTCCGTTTGAGATCAAAGCAAAGATTAACCACTGCAGCTTTGTTGACTTTTATACCAGTAACCTCAAATCCTCCAGTCTGTGTAATTTTCCTTCGGTTTTCAGATCACCCACCATGTACAGGTGCACGTCTATGAGTGTGTATTGACCTTGGCTCCCGTGGAGTGTGTTTGTACTTGTGGATGAGTGTGTTTGTATGAGTGTGACAGAGAGCAGAGTGGAGGAGTAATGAGGGAGAAACTGCAACCATAAGAGTGGAGAAGCAGAGTAAAACACAGCAGATATTGGAGATATGGAGCTCAACATGCTCACTCACAAATCAAATGTCAGTTAAGTGTCGCTGTTTGTTTCTCCATCTTTAGAGATCTCATGTAGTTACAAGTATAACACTGCCCTCAAACAAATACAAGATAAATATACAATAAGTTAGTTCTTTGATATAAAATTTAACTTGTGAACGTCAACAGAAGCAGATTTAGGAAGGGTTCGAAATTTACCTGAGGGAAAAATATGCTTTGGCTTGGCTGTATGGCGCGGATAAAATGCGAGTCATTATGTCATTAGTGTAGAAAGCCAGACTGATGAAAATAACAGGGGATCTGTTCTGCCAGACATCAGTCCTGTCTTAACGTAAAATTACGTTACTATACAACTAAACTGTTTTCCATTACGTTTGGAGGGAAAAGGTATTTTCTCCCAGATTATGTTTTCAAATCAACATATCTTTGGCATTTATTGTTTTACCTCCCAGTTGTTGCTAGTTTCCAGCCAATCAGTTATATATTAGATGGGTGGGACTTGTCATCCTGGTAACCCATGGTGCAGAAGCTTCAAACATGTTTGTAGAAGTAGTATTTTTATGCAGACAGTGATGTTTTCCTCAACTTAACCAAGCAGTTTTGGTGCTTAAACCGACAAAGCTTCTAACATGGTACTAGTCTGACTCAACACATGTAGGATGCAGAATGCAGATATAAGCCAATGATCATATTAATCAACTTTGTCTTTTCTTCCGCTATCTGGTGTTTCAGTTTTTCCTACAATGGGAAACAACAACCTCTGAGCAGTAACCTACCACAATGAAAATTTCAAGTTTTGCAAGGATGTCGATCGTGCAATAAGGCAGCATATACATTTTTTCAATGTGGATTATCCATTTTAATGACAGTACTTGTCTCCCAGCAGAACACCGAAGCTGCATTCTTTCCTTAGCGCCACCTACAATGACTGTAAGTGGTTTAAAGAAATACAAACAAGCCAGAGTGTTTTTCCTCCTAAGCAGGATGATAGTGTATTGCAGCCAGACCATCATGTACAACACTGTGAGGTGGTAAATTTTACCCCAAAGCATGATATTCTCGTAAACCCATACGAGTAGTGTTGGTGCATAATTCTAACCAAATAGTAAGTGAAAACAAAACGTTAGTCTTAAAATTATTGGGACAACCTCAGCCTTCTGTGTTGGAATATTGTCACTACCACCCCTCCAACCAACTCATGTGGATTTGGTGGCTCTTTAAAAGTAGAAATGTTTGCACATATCATACTGTTGCCAGAGCGGGCGAACATAAGCTTCTTTCAAAACGTAGTTGAGAGTTTAGTATTAATTAGTAATTTCTGGAAGACAGGCTTGCAGACACACATGACACAAATGACTAAAAAAACAAGGCTGAAACACTTGATGTGAGCAGCAACCTACATTTTCACATGAAAACATGGGATAGTATTGGTACTGTTCATTGTGGAATTGTTTCTCTGATCACCTTGCTGCTATTTACAGGCAACTGGACTGCTAGCGACTGCAGATGCTTCAACTTTGCATTCACATATGGATGCTTTATGTGATAAACTTAATGGCATGTCCCATCATTGTTTGCACATGTCAGACAGGGTGCTCATTTCTCCTTTCTTTTAGTTTGGCTTTTTATGCCCAAGCAATTGTAAGTGATGTGTTTAACTAACTCACCCTGCTGTCCCTATTTTAGGAAGTAGACTGTTTGTTCCTAAAGGACAGCCATGTGATTGGTTTAAATATGGCTTTATTCCTGTGATGTGATTAGTGTTTCTTGTAGTCATTATCTTTGTATTTTCTACTTCTTCAATCCCTTTTTTGTGCTGTTTTTGAAAGTTATTTTAGGTTCACGTTGCAGTTAATTTCCTCCTGAGGTTTTTTTTTCCAGTTGTGCAGACTCTCTTGTGTGTTGTAAGGCACTTTGTAAATGTGCTGAATGAATAATCATCATCATTATAATTATTAGATGGCACGAGGAGCTGTAGCTGAATGAGGAACAGAATATGTCCAATATAGTAGGTACTGTACAGTCTTTTAGGGATTTAAGCATTGTAGTAATTTCTTGTCATCAGTGTGGGCTCACCTGCCAAAGGAGGTTGGGAGCCCCTGAGGAGACTCATGCTGAGGTCTGCACAGAGGCAGACTTGGCCCTGCGGCTCTTAGCGATTGCCAAGACTCACACATACACACAGAAAGCTTGGCACACGGCAGGGCCCTGGCACCGAGTGAAGCTTGCTGTCTGTAAGTTCAGATGAACCCTCCCAGCTCTTTTCCCCCCTCTCACTCTCTCGTCATCTTCTCCAGATCTCTGCTCTCTCAGCCATGCAGCGACGCCAGCTTGAGTGAAGCAGGTATAGAGAAGGGGAGACAAAAACACCATTAAGTGGGAAAGGAAAGATCAGAGGAAGGGAAAGTGGATGAAAAATAGAATAAGAGAAGATGGAGGGTGCCGGAGTGACAGAGGAAGAGAAACCTGTCAGTTTGCTTGGATTAATTGGAGGGGATGAGGGATTTTGAGTTCCGGGGAAGTGAAGGGGATTTGGACACAGACCATGGATGGTTCCTCATAGACCTCTCAATCACACTGCTGCTGACAGATTTCAACCAACACTTCTATTTAGAAAATAAACCGACCCAGAAAATATGCTCACATTTGATTTTTGCCTGCTCACAACACATACTTAAAATGCATGGAGGAAGTAGCTCTGTGCTTTGCACGCCTCAAGAGACCTGTGACTTTGGATTGGTATCTAAATTTATACAGTGGAAATTCTGTGTGTTATAGCAGTATGCCAATTAAGGCTGAGCTTAAGAGGATGCCTGTGATAACAATAAGCAAGACAGGTTCTTTAAACCTCCAATGTGTTAATATAAAAGATCTGTCCTGAGGGCCTTACACAGAATTGTGATAGAAAAGAAAAACGTTTGGTATGTTACTAATTTATGTTTTTCATCTAAAAAATGCGTTACTCATTATTGTTAGCTCTGACAGCATCCACCTGTAATATAATAGTCATTAGGGATGCAGCATCAGGCTGATAGCTGATACTGCTCATGTACTCAATACCCCTTAATGACAGTGTAATGGTAGCCTCTTGTTAGTTGAGAATATAGGTGGAGGAGGAGCCACGTTAGCAATTTGGAAATATGTTACGATAAATGATGACAAAAATAAAACAGACTGCAAACTATGCTGTTGTAATTAGAAGGAGTGAGAAATAGCTCCTTCGATTAGGGCTTTGCATCTATTGTACCGGCATTTCATCAAATAGCAATTAGAAAATGATCTGAGCTAGTATCACTCAAATGCATCTGATGCTGTTGGGGCTTCCGGACTTTATGTCGGGATGTACGTGGAGGCCGGTGTAGCATTTAAGTCCGGTGATACCCAGTCCAGGTCAGCTGCTCTGAACCTTAACCGCCCTGTGGTGCAGTGACTTCACCCCGGTATAATAAAAGTGAATGTTCAGTCGACGAAATGGTTAAATATTGCTATACACCCGAAATTCTAGTCAGTTAAATGAGTTACTAACGTTTTATTAACATACAACAATGGTTACCTGTTGTTTAAGATGTTACAAAATCACCAGTAGCTCCCCTCTTTCCTTGGATGTTGGAAATCAGAAAGATTGTTGAATGACAGATCATCTCATATAACCAGTGTGGTTTAAAAGGATTTTGATTGGCCGTGTCTAAATAAACAGGCAAGTTACTCCCCAACTGGAGAAAATAGTAAAAAAAAAACCGCTTTTCTAGCATTTTCAAAATGTTCCCAATATGTTACCAGACAGACACATGAGAGAGACAAGTCAGCTTTTTAAAATAGCTCATATAGCCACTAGTGTTCAGCCAGCACTGAAAACAGATTAGCTCACCAACCTCAGTCCAATATTCTGGCCTTGCAAACTGTAGCCATCCTGGATTTATTTTCATCTTTCCAATATTGGTGTAAAATGTGCCTCACACTACTATGTGGAGTAATTTAGAAAATCTAAATCTGTCTTTCTCAAATACATCTTGATCATTCTCTAGGCATCCTATCTCCATGAGATGTATAAAATTGGCACATGTTGTCAGACTGAAGGGTTTTTTAGTAAAGTATGCTCTCCCCATGACCACTAGCCAGATAGTTTATTCTTGCCATTTCATGCTTTGCAATAGTAAAAAGGAGACATATTTTCTCTTTAACAAGAACACAGCATTTTTCTTATGATACCCAAATGACATCCCATCAAATCTGTGCTTGTGAAGCTAATACACTCTTGCATTGACACAGTTACATCCATCTCTGTCTCCGTCTGTGTGTTTTACAATATTTACAACTTCATCTCTGACATGTAGTGAATTGTTTCTTCCCCATCGTCGTTGCCTTTTGATAACTAAATTGCTTTCTACATGTTCTCGCCGCATTAGCTTGTCTTGACAACACTCAGAGTGGCGCTAGGGATTGTTGTGACACAGTCATGACATACATCATTCAGTAAACCTGTTAAAGGCCCAGAGAAACCAACAGAGGAGGGAAATCGGATAACAGGCAGAGAACTGCATTCATCATTCAGCCCCTAGACAAGGCAGATGACACCTGTATTTATTCTTTGTTGTGAGTTTTTTTCTCCCAGTCATGGAATCGCTTTCTTGCCATATGGGTTTGAAGATATCAAAGGAGAGGAAATTTTGAGTGACAAGGAAAGTGAGATTGAAGAATCGTTCCATGTGGCTTAGAAAAATGACCTTTTACTCTTTGACTTTGTATCATTCTCCATAGATATCGTCTTAAAGGATAAGGCTGCTGTTTTTCTGTATCTTTCATATGGTCAGAAAATCCCATGAAAAGACCAAAACAACAATGAATGTACAATTAATCTACTAACAGGTATTATGCATGTACCCAAAACCTTATTTAGCTTCTTCAGCTGTGCCATGAAGCTCCATTAAACTAATAAAAACACAACACTGAGCCACACAGTTCAGCATTAAGAAAAATATGGGGCCTCTACAGACTAATAACACTGACGACTTTCATAGTCTCTGGAAAAGCAGAGGCCGCTGTGAATGCTCAAGAACATATTTTGTATTGTAAACAATCAGGTTTTTCTTTTGGGGCGTTTTGCACCTTGCTGTGGGAATGTCCAGACCACTCGATTATCTACTTTTCCCCTTATGGATCTTGCTGAGAGTTTATTTTGTCCACCCTGAAGAAAGTCTCCGATGCTCTGAGCTGCAGGTGCGCTGAGAAGTTGTGGTGTTAAATGTAACACATGCAGATTTCATCCTCCTCTCTCCCATCTTACAGCTCCTGCAGCACAAGACTCTAGAATGACCAGTTTATTGCTGCATTTACATTCTTCCTCAGCCTCCCATAGTTCTGTTAGGGGTGTTCAGTGCCTCGCTATCAGTCAGTGTGGTGACATTAGTGTCCTCTGTTGCCCTCTTTGCATGTCTCTGGTGTATTTCTTCTCCTGAATGCTGAATATGCTTCTATGAATCCATCACATCCGACAATTGCTTCCAAAGCATCAGACATGTATTTGTATTCATTATACTGATCAGATTCTCTCCCAGAAATTTCTCAAAGAACTTCCGTCTTGTTTCTGAGCTTCTGCCTTACATGAACCCATTTCCAGAGACTGTGAAAATTATAGCTGCTTTTAATCTGTGAAGCTGTTTCTGAATAAACTATAATGCCCAAACGGTGAATTCAGCTCAAATAGCTCTTTTTAAGTTGAGTATACCCTTAGCCCATCACCCTGAATCATTTACCTTTTTAGAGCTGTATGTTTAATGGTGTGCAGAAATAAATAAATGCAGAAATGAATATGCATTCTTTCTTGACTTTTTGCAAAGCTTGTTAGCACACAATGCCAGTATTATCACAGTGTCTAGTTTGCAAAATGCCGCAGTTAGTTATTGTTATTTTTTTTATAATGTAATTTATTTGTGCTGTTGGTCACAAATACACAACAACACAGTCTCCCTTCGGTCATTAACTGTTGTTTACCCAGGAGGGAGGTGATTATGGGCTTTCACTTTACTGCTTCAGATAGATTTATCCTTCAACTCTCTTAGAGGAGCAGCTCTTATATCTTTTGAAAGCAGTTTTTAAATAAAATACTGTATTTTGTTACCACATTGGGCGACTGAGCACCTTAATGTTGTATTCATTGGCAGTCTTTAGTGCACCTAGAATTAATACATTTTGTTACAATACATTGTTTTCCCGCTAAGATTAACATTTCGCTGCTGATACAAGGGTAATGTTTTCCTTTTCTGCTTGTCAAGCTTGTACATACATTTTTGTAAATCTTTCAAGATAAGTGATGATATGCACATAGTTTTTCTATATGAGTGCTAAATACATGCGATAACAGAGGTTTGCTTCAATGTGAGTAATTTAGGTTCAAAGCCGGTTTAACTGTTCCATGTAAATTGTTCTGGGTAAAAGGTCCCATAATTTCCCTCTGTGGTAAATGTAAATTGAAATGCGTTCATCATTCTGTCCTGACACAAGAATTACTGTGAACACCTCTGCAGATCCAGTAGAGTGTCAATAGGCTAATCAGTGAAAGTGATACATTAACTGATAAGGACAAGCTGCCACACAAAAGGTGACCATTACAAAGGTCCATTTAGATCCACACAATACTCATGTGTGTTCTGCTTTGTTCCCTCTTTGTTAATATGTGACTGACATTTGAAATATGTAATGCACACATTTAAAAATACTGCCAGTAAAAGGGCGCCCAGATAGCCTAATGGTTATGTCGCTTGACCCAAGTGCAGAGGCGTAGCAGCTGTCCCGGGTTCAATTCCGACCTCTGGCGTTTACCGCATGTCCTTCCCCACTCTCTCCCGTTTCCGACTATATCCACTGTCCTATCCAATAAAGGCATAAAAGGCCAAAAATATATCTTAAAAAAAAAAAAAAATACTGGCAGTAATAAGAACAGGGCATTCTATAGCCTGTTCTAGTTTTTCTGTGTTTTTCTCTGTTGTCTCTGTGTATAAGGAGCTTTGACCTGCAGTGTATGTTGACTGGTCATGTTTGAAAAACATCATCTCTCAGGAAACCTATGAAAACCAACTCCCATGCCTGGCTGTCCTGTTGTCAAACAGTACAAGGTGACTTATTTAAGGAGGGTTTAGCTGCTTCTGCACAAAGATGCAGAGAAGAGAGAGTTTAGTCAGCAGAGAGCTTTCTGTCAGCACTGAGTGCATCCCAGAGGTCTGTTCAAATCACTTTGGATCAAGAAGATAGCTTCATTCGATGTGGCAGTGTTTTTATATCCAGCTTTTAAAGGGCGACATGTAACCATTTCCTACTTATAGCGCAAAATGACAATTATATGTATTTTCTCTAGAAGTCACAGCTTTGATAGAGGATCATTGCTAATAGCTAATCTGCTGATTGTCCAAAATCTCATGATTCCCAGAGCCCAAGTTGACATCTTCAGATTGTTTGTTTTCATCTGACCAAAAGTCCGCAACCCAGAGAAATGCAACAGCAATAAATAAACACAGAACAGAAAAAAAGTCTCGTTCTGGGGAAAAAATTAATTTAAAATACAAATCGGAGATATTATCAACAACATTTATCAGTTGTTTCAATTTCTGTTCCTCAACACAAACACAATATGGAGCTGCAGGGTATAAAGTATTTTGGGAAACAGAAAACACCAGTGTTTATGAGGGATGCGATAAAACAACCTAAAGGGCATATGAAAAGGTGGTAAGGATGTGTGGACGTGAGAAAAGGGTACAGACAGTTTTGTTTTTAGATTTGCACATTGACTGTGGTCATGTTTTTGATGAACTGAAAGTCTTTGTTTGCAACTAATGAACATGCGTGTCACCTATTCTGGGAAGAGTTAACAGAGCTCACTCTTGCACTGTATTTTGGTTGCATCTGGTATGTCCCTGACTTGACTATTGCATCTGGTGATTGAAATTGCAGCCATCTGAACCACTGAAGACAGTTCATCAGAGCCGGACACTTTAGGCACTATGCATTTTGGATATGGCACTACAGATCACACAAGGACCCTGCCTGCCCTTCACCTCAAAGTGGGTGTCAACGTTCCCAACTTTGATCAGAGGATGAACTAAAACTATCCTTCTGGTTACAAAAAAGGGGGGAAAAAAAATAGTGAATTGTGAGAACATCAGGTAAATTTCTGTTCTCTCCAGATTTGATGTCACCAATTAAGGAGGTAATAAGTTGATGTTCCATCTTGCAGTGCATCTCTTGGTCTTTATTTATATAGCACCTTCTTAACTAAACATACAGGTCAAAGTGCTTAACATAGAAAATGTAAAACAACAACACGACAACAACAATAAAACAATGCAATGTTGAAAATAGATAACTAAGAGTCAATGCAATAAAATAAAAGTAAAATAAAAATAAACAGCAGGGATAAAAAGGGAACAAAGAATTATTAAAAATTAAAAACTTATTATAGCATTAGGTTATAACAAACTACAAATTAAAAGGCAGTGTAAAAAGATAGGTCTTTAATTCCTATTAAGAAGTTTGAGAGGCAGTGTGTTCCACAGTTTAGGGGAATAAAATCAGAAGGTGGACTCACTGAGTCATTTATGGGACACAAAAGGAACATTAAAAAGAAAACCAGTGAAGAGCCTTCGTGATCTAGATGGAGCACAAAATGAAACAATATCCCTGATGGAAGGAAGAGCATCGTTATTTAAAGCTTTATATACCAGTATCCAGGGCTGTGTTGTGACTGTGTGTCTGACAAAAATGAAGAGTGAAGTACAACTTCAAATTATCTTTAAATAAACAGGAACTGTGTTTATTAACTGCAGCTCAGAGAAGATAATCACTGCGCAGATTAACATGCGTTCAGATATGTGTGCATGAAATTAAACTTGTGCTTTCTAGCAGCTTCTGTGGGAACCGGTCCGGACAATATATGGGCATGATGGCACCCCTTGTATGCGCTTTCAGTCAAGGTTTAGTTACATGCTAATCACACCGCTGTAGAGGTTTTGTTTTACTATTTTTAGATATATAGGGTCTATCTGCAACAATAGCATAGCCAATAGGCTTAAGTTTATACTGTATAGCCAAAGCTAAGTTTAGAATATTGTGATGACTGAATTAATTACTAGGCAGCAAAGCTAAAGCACAGTGCTATATCTTAATTTATTCTAGATTATTGTTTGTTATTGTTACTATTCACTTCTCAAGATCTATCTAAAATAATGTATTCAAAAATAATGTTTGTTTCTACCTGTATATGTTCTGTATAGGTCTGCCTGTTCTTAAGCTGCATCTGCATTCATAAGTTCATGTTAAGGTGCATGACTTCTGCTACATTTATGCCT
>OMNN01006323.1:6643-36750 GCA_900302755.1 Chromis chromis
TACTGTTAAAATTAATTTAGAATTGGTGTAGGTATTAATGTGGAAAAAGATTTAAAACCTTTTAAATATGACAAATGGAAAAATGTGTATTTTCTTTGTTTCTGTGTTGATTTTACCCTAAGTACAGCTTTATTTTATAGCATGAATGCACAATGTTCTAGTTTGTATGTATTGGTTTGAGAAGAATACATTTGTTTATTATCTTTCCCAAAGTTTTTTGCCTTGTTTTTGCTTTACTGTTTGACCTTTATATCTGTAAAACTTGAGACTTCCAAAAAAAATAAGAATTTAAACAACAGAAAACTGTTAAGACAACTGCTTTTCCACTTTAAAGCACCTACTTTGTTTAACATTACTTCACAATTTATTGGAATTTGTGAAACTTCAAACAAATTTCTGTTAACCTAGTCTGTAATATAACATCTAGGGGAGCTATCATCTGCAAGGAAGGTTGCCAATTAAGAAAAGTAAATAATGTAATGTTTACAAGGATTTAGCAAACTTTGAAATATCTTTTTTGATGTCTGTGGTCTACCCACACCGCTTTAATCCTTAGGTGGTGTCCAGTGATTTGATACAGCATGCACAGTGCTCCAATGATTAAGGCCATGTGGCTATGGTTACAGTTGGGCCCACTTCTGCCTGCCTCCTACCTATTAATCCATCTGAAAGTGTAGCTACACTTCAGATCACCATTTGGACATTCCAAGACACACTGATCCATCACAGGGATGTCAACCTGGAAGCACTCAGACCCCCAAGCAAACCATTTCCTGAAGCCTACCTCCACCCACCGCCGAGACCAGACATTTATTTATTTAGCATTGCTATTGAGTGCAGTTTGGGACATTGCAAAAACTAATTTAGGAATTTATGGAGCCTGGTTTCAAACGCAGGGTCTATAGTGGAGTGTCTGATATGTTCCTGTGGGTTTGTGACAGGAAATAAAGATTTACAAATGGAGTGGAATTCGCTTTGAGACATGCCAATGTTAGGTGGGTTGTTGTTATTCCAAAGGCAGAAAATTCCACCTCCACCCCAGAAACACATATCCTGGAAGTCCACATCCACAGGCCATATCAGAGCAACGGCTCTGCTTTTAAAGGGCTTATGTCATTCTATCTGAAAAGATCTTAAGACTGATGGAAAAACATCAATGCCGAACAAAAAACACTTGACAGAACCACAGAAGGAAAGCAATGTAATGTATTCCAGCCTATAAAACAATAATACATGCTTTTTAGGAAGTTCATGACATGATGCAAGGAAATAAGCCCATGATCAATGTCAAAAGATCTGTTTGTTAACAGCTATTGCAGTGAAAACATTTTTGTCCATCTCCAGTGGATGATCTGTGTTATTTCTTCCATGGCTTCTAAAACAAGAGGACATATAAATTCAGATCTCAGGATAAAGATTTTCTAATGCAAAAAAGCTGTGGTTTAACTGGTCAGAAGCTACACAGACAGAAGTGAAATGCACGAGACCTTTGTCAACGCATTAGGTAGCAAGAAAAAACTGCAATCTAAAGAGACTTCAGCTCCTTCTTTCTCCTCCTGTTTTTATCTGTTACAGCCCCCTTCTGTTTCCCACTACCCCACTACCTCTCAAGCCTTTTCTCTCTCTCACGCACACACACATACACACAAAGTACAAGGGACTTGAAAGACCTGTTTCAGGTGTTTGAACTCATCATTACCAACTCCAGCCTGGGGATCTGCTCAACCTGACAGCCTTGTTGATAGATTGTAATTGTATGGTCGAAATTGATTGACTGCACCTCACTCAATGTAATATGCATTTGTTGGAGGTTACAGGTAAAGGGAAAGGCAGTAATGACTTCCCTTCTTGTCCTTTGGCAAATGACCCTGTACAAACTCTGACGGACACTTTACCATATTGAAGGAGGAAAGGATACTTTTGCATTTCACTGTGGATATTCTGCTTACCAGGCAAAAGAAGGTTCTGGTTTCCCTTTTAATCAAATTTCAATTATTCCAATGGAGGGGAGGAAACACACTCGTTTTGTGGCAGGCTCTCTCTGTGTTCTTTAAAACCAGTATTTTCCTCCAGCAGCTCCAGGTAATTAATCATCCATACATGTTTTAAAACATCAGCGACTCTCCTCCTCTGTTCTCTTAGTCAGTACTTTGCCTCTGTTGTCCCAATGTGTGAGTGATTACCACCAAACTAAATATATTACATATTCCAAAGTGTGGAAAATACACATATGGCGTGGTCTTTGAAACTGCATTTTATTTGAAGCATAAGCGGAAAAGAAAAAAGGAGGCTGAATGGAGTGCGACTTCCAATGTACAGGTGTAGCTAACGAAGTTGTAGAAAAGGAAGGGGGAAATGTACACGAGCAGGTCAATGTTTTTCACATTTTTAATAAGCCAAGATTGAGAGAAAAAAAGTACTTGCTAAGCTGTGTGCATTAGCCGTCAACTTCCTGGCAGGGAAATATCTTGGTTGTAGTCAAGTTTTCTAATGGTATTTTTTGGTGGTAATGATATTTATTTGACCAACTTCAAAAACAATTCTTACATTGTTTATACCATAAGCCAGTCTCCTTCTACTATGCACAGGTTAGGCCCTCGTGCTTTTCTCACTCATTGTCCCACCCACTCCTGGAACAAACCACTGAAATTCCCATGTTCCTGGCAAGCCAATCATAATCAAATAGCAATCCCTTGTACCACTGGACCCTAACCCAGAATGCACTTTCACTAATAACAACGAAAAAGACTTCATTTTAGTTCTCTACTCCTGATGCTGCACTGACCCTACTGCCACAGTGGTGTTGGTCGTTCACAACAACTGCCCCCGATGAAGGAGTTGTAGTAAAATAAATCTCTTACTCCACAGGATTTGAAAACACTGTACAGACATTATCCTTTACACAGCTGGTTACTGCAGTTATTGGATAGTAGGGCTGGTCCGAATAGTAACGCGAGCCGAGATAGCCGCGTGCAGGGGCGAGCGAATAGTCGAAGGGCTAATTTACTATTCGAATACCGCCGCATGGAACGACTATTCGAATATTCGACTAGTAGGGTACAGCCCTATTGGATAGTAATCACAGTTGTCTGGCAGGAAGTCCAAAGTGTGGGATTATTTTAGAGGATAAAGGACGACCCCAAGAAGGTGGCATACAAACTTAGGGTTTCCACCAGAGAAGTTTCTGGGCCAAGCTGCTTGGAATGGTCCAGGCAGGTCTCACTGGCACAGACATGCAGCATGCTCTAATGCGTAAAGAGACAGACAGGACTGGTAAAAACTTTATAGATTTTTTGACAGACCACCAATGCAGCAGTCAAATGTCTTTTTTGACTTGAGGCCAGTGTGGACCAGTGATTGACTGGTGGCAACATAGGATCCTATATTTCTTTAATAAATTACCAAGGATGAGGTGCTTGCCAGCTGTACCTTGTCAACCCAAAGTGTTCTATATGAATTGAATTATTAACAAATGTTCCGTCTCCTTGCTGGTTTTTCTGACACGTTCAGAATCGTTACTGCTTTTGCCAGTGTTCCTGTGGCTCGCTTCATGTGGGTTCATTATTAGCTGTGGTTTGAATTTCTCTGTAATGTAGCATAGTGCTAACAATAGTAGCCTACTTATGACATTCTCTCTCAGCCCTGGAACTCAAAACATTTTCTGATGCTCCCAAAAATATGGGTCTATAGTAAATTAATATCATACAAGTGCAATGAATTGTTGACTCATGGCTTGAATCTGTCATTGGAGGCAGCGTAACATTTACTGACTATGATGGTTGCTCTCAGTGCCCAAGACGATGGCAGAAAGCTTTTTCAATCCATCTTTGGGGATTTTGCAAGAATCTCTTTTCATCTAACCTTTGCATCTTCTAACTGCCCCTCAGTCTTCTATTGTAAATAGCAGAGAGCTGATGACTTGCTGATTAGCTTACTACTATATGAGACTTAGAAGGCAATTTCTTCATACAGTCTTATCTAGGGTGTAGGATATGACAGTGTTAGGGTATTAAGGTAAACCACAGTATTAAGAAGGTAATCTTCAATACCAACAAAAACACACATTCCCTTATCCAGCAAACTGACATAGAGACACTTCATGCCATGCACAACATGCTCACAAAGGTTATTCGTGATACAGGCAACTGCCAATACAGTCAGACAGCTGAGCTGATAAGGATGGTGATGCTGGACTCGCTGTATGGGGATGTTTTGGGTTTGGATCCAACAATATAGGTGGGCCAGCCAACACAAACAAAACTGTCTGCACCATTTGTGACATGAAATTTGAGGCAAAATGTGACATATTAAACTTTTAGTGTCCACTGTGGCCAACAAATACATCCTCATCTGAATGAATACTTAGCACACACACAGTCACCCATCAGCTAACACAGCCAAAGCCATATATAAATGTGATCACCTTTTTTGCAAAATAAACCTGGATCATTAGGTCCACTTAACCTACAGTCTGGTGCAAAAGTTTCAGAAATTATTTCAGAGCAAAATCTTTGACAGTAAAATTCTGAATGTTAAAAAAAGACAATCTTTAATAAAACAAAAGTTATGAATTACACTGTTAACTGTATCTTATAACCCACTAAATCTGCTGTATCTATCAATATAAGCTGTATATTACCAAAGGTATGGCCAGTGTTTCGTGTTAATAACAGACACTGACAGGTGCACA
Source organism: Chromis chromis (assembly GCA_900302755.1). NCBI lineage: Eukaryota > Metazoa > Chordata > Actinopteri > Pomacentridae > Chromis > Chromis chromis. The sequence goes on from OMNN01006323.1 coordinate 11,334, forward strand.
TACACAACATTCACCTTTTGTGCACATTGCATGAAGGTGGTCACGCAGGGCAGTAAAAGTCATGGGATGAGAGGGTGACACAAGAGGTTACATAAAACCTCCTGAGGGTTCACCAAAGCTATGTTCCTTTCATAGAACAGAAACACTTTCCACAGCAGATTGTATGACATGCACACACGGGTGCAGACACATGGCTCCTTCTCAGTGATACTCGCACAAAGTTCCTGTGTCTAACAATACCGCCATAATTCTTCTGTTTCATTGAGCAAGCTGGTGGAGCAGAGTGGATCTAAATCAAGCTTCTAAAAGCTGCATATGAGTCTGAGAGGTTTCCTGGGTTATCTGACAAAGACAGAGGACATAATGAGAGACAGATCGGTTTCACCTCCATCTACTTCTCCTCTTCCTCGCCTTGCTAAGTCTTTCCATCTCTCTGCTCTGCCGTCCTGAGATACAGGACCTGTACCCAGTGCACAACCGGATGATACCAGGCCAATCTTCCCTCTAGAAATAGAGGAGGGCCGGAAAAAGACTTTTGCTGACGTCACCATATCAAGAAGAGGGGACACAGGGGGGAGGTAGAGAGTAGATTAGCAGTCTCTAAAAATACATTTGAAATATGGCTTCTGTTCTGCAACTTCCCTCTTTCTGTCTGTGTCTATATGTTTTCTGTTGACTGTTTTTCTCCATGCGCTCATTTTTCCATAGCGTAATATATACAGTATACACACTGTTAAATGTGTTGACTTTATGATAAAGTCTAGTTAACACTGACGATGATCCTTGTTTAATAATATACTTATATAGACATATATAGGTGTGGCCTGGTTGCACATTATTGTTTTAAGCCTCAGCCTCTTGCTCTGTTTTACTAGTCTCAGAGGACAGCGGGCATTGAGTACTAATTGGTTCCAGAGCGAACCATAACACGGACTCCACCAATGACTGTCCGCCTTCATCACCACAGGACCGTAACGAGTGTTTTGCAAACAACACAGTGGGGCTGATAAGAGGCCAGGTGGGTAATTGATGTGGTTACTAAGTGGCTAATTTGCATTCTTTACGCATATCAAACTAAGCATGGGGAGAGATACGGGTAAATTGGACGAGGTTAGGGGAAAGTGCAGTCATAAATGACAACATAAACTCAAAATTTGTCTAAAGTGCCCGAAATTCTTGGAGAATACTCATGAATAAAGTGCCGGCTTATAAAAGAGTTGAGTGGACAGGCTGGGCAAAACTATGTTATCAAAAAATTTTCACTGTCAAAGTATAAATATACAGACAGGTGACAAATTCCAGAAAACCGTGAACCACTGACCTCTACAGTGAGAGAATCCACTGTAATAATATGCTGTGGGGGCATTTTGCTGGCACAACACAAAGTTCCCTGAATGACTTATGATGATGGGAGTGGTCTCTTCCAGGATGATCCTCATCCACAAGGCACCAAGGGTCACTGAATGGTGTGATGAGTACGAAAAATTATGTGAATCATATGCTATGGCCTTTGCAGTAACCAGATCTCAACAATTCAACACGTATGGGAGATTTTGGACCTACATGCTAGGCAGCACTCTCCACCACCTCAACCAAAACACCAACTGAGGGAATATCGTTTGGAAAAATGATGTTAATTCCTCCAGTAGAGTTCTAAAGAGTTAAGCAAGTTAAGGAGTTGTTCCAGTGGCACATGATGCTGTCTTGGTTTCTAGTTGTTTTGTGTCTTGGGCTTATTTGCAAAAAGTTGATAGAGATGTTTGAAACTATAAAGGATTGTTAACAGCAGTTACAATGTCATTTTACCCAGCTTAAAGATAGATTTTGCAGCTGCTTATACAAGTTGAAGCAGAAGTTAATTTCTCCATCTATCTTTCATCCAACTCTGCTCACAACATTTTATACAATAGCCACTTTTAAAGAGTTTCTCACATTGTTTCACTGCAGTGTTTCCCTGTCCTCTCTGTTGAAAGTTTCAAGTCTATTTCGACCAAACTCTGAACCACTTATGGGTGTGGTCTGAAGTATGATCTGTTGCACCACACCCTTCCGCTATGTCAAAGTGTGCTGAAGTACAATTCATTGCAGCCACAGAGAAATTACCACAGGGGTATTTCGGCATTATTTCTTGCCCAACAGATAAAATAAGGAAAAAAATAATTTCTAGAATATTTCAACACATTGTTGACACAGCACACGTTAATTGACCATTCTGTATTTCACACTCAAGAATCATGAGGCACGATTAGGAGCCACAGTAAGATATCAGCTAGAGCAATTCTTTCCCATGCAAGCACACATGGCAGCTGCGCTATTATCACGACATGTCTGACTGAAGAGCTTATACAGTGACATCAGTGAGGGAAAAGATAATAACTGGTGATGTGGGTCAGTTAAGGGATGAGTAGATATGATGACGGCATCACCGAGTCCTTTTCCTTTTACTGCTGGTGTTGCACGTTGTATTTCTGCTAATTGCCAACAATATAGGGTATCAGGTGCTGTGGGAGTATCCTATAAACCTATTTCACAGATGCTATTACTATTATCTCACACAGCTCATTGTAAACCGTGAACAAGAACAACTCTCTTAGGAATCCTAATGCCTCTTCCTAGACAGGTGATAGGGGACCAAATTAATGAACTCTGCAAAACACTATGGGTGATTCAACAGGCATTTGGACATGTGATTAATTAGGCCAAATTTTGTTTTAGGCACAAATAAACATGTCTGTCATTCTCTTTAGGTCCTCTTGTCTCACCAAAGACAGCTAAGCAATGTATGGCATCCTAATGTTCCAAAGGAAAGGAGAAGGTTAATTTGTGACTCGTTGCAGACATGCCGCACATGCATACATGTGTTACTGATGCCCAGCCTGGTCCACCACTTTTTATATGTGCGTTCTTCTCAACCTGTTCCCTGTCGTGGTTCTGAGCTGCCTTGCAAATGCTTGCCGTCCCTCCGGAGCACATCTGCTGCTTTAATGCTCCATCAGAGTTTACAGAGGCCTCAGCAAAGCCCAGAGCTGCACCTGCAGACCCAACCAAACAAAAGGAACCACACTTTTATAACAAAAGGAACTCGTAATATAAATACTATGTCATCAGTTTTAATGTGGCTTGCAAAACTGAGGTTAAGTCAAGGCTGGAAATACAATAGAGAGGATTGAGATGAGGGGCAAAATAGAGCATGAGAAATTATGAAAAAATAACAGAGGTACTAAAACGTGACGGTAAAAGACGAGCAAAAAGAAAAAGACAGAAGAAACAGAGTCTTGCTGTCATTTCCTCTTCCAGTATAAAGAATTACTGAGGCCACCTGCGCCAGATGCTGGCTGGGATCATTAGGCGTGTGGCTAAAGGAGAGGTGCTTACCCAAAGAGGAGAGCTGTGTACCAAGCCCACCTGCCCAGGGATAAGAATCTCCCTGGGACTCTTAAGCTAAAAGGAGAGCGCTGAGCCTCTCTTAAACAGATGAAGCTAAATAAAACCAAGGCTATTTATCAGTGTAGCAGCCACTAGACTTGTCACTCTTCACCCTGCCTCCTCTCCATTCAACCATTTATTCACGGCAGCGCTATCAGCCCACACAAAGCAAATCAGATGCATGAATCAGGACAAGCGGTAAGGTTGAAGTAGCCAAAAATTACTTCTCCAGCTGGCCAAGAGGACAAATTAATATATGGAGTCGGGCACCACTTGAGAGTTGCCATTTGACTTTCATTGCACTTTGGATTATGTTGAACCCCATAAACTTTAAAAGCTACGCCTTGTTGTTCCTATTTGTAAAGGGTATTCCCATTGTGGAGAAAATTTTTGTCATTGAAAGCCTGACCAGGCAACCACACTGTTATCTGAATCACTACTGCTTCCTAGGAAAGTCCCTGGTTTTACTCAAGATCAAATAGACCATGAAAAAAAAAAAATCACAAATACAATCTAAAAACACTTCAGTTTTAGGTCAACGTTAACCACTGGTGGTTCCCTTGCCTCTTCATGTCCATCTCCGTGCCTTCCCATTGCAGTAGCGAGGTGATTTCTACGCTCCATTCGTCATGTGAACCGCCAACGGCTAAATTCTTGTCAGAGCTGAAAGAGTGATTCCTGCTGCTACTGTATCACTGACGCTGCTCCCCTGTGGCAGATTTCCCACCACACACACAAACTGGGAGACAGATTATTTTCACCAGACTTACTCTCTCCGGGGGGCAATCTGTCTGTGTTACACTAGTGCTAGTCACAAGGATAAAGGTACTGTGCTCCGCTGCAGTCTGCAGAGTTGAGCTCCTTTTCCAAAGCGATTTTAAAAACACAAGTAATTATGCATGATATGTTAAAGTAAATGAATGATCGTGGCGTGTGCAAGTAATTGCCTCCCTTCTTTACCATTATCACTGCATCGTGCTGAAAAGAGAATACAGGGAAAAGTTAAAAACCAGTATAATGGGACATTTTGAGCAGACAAAATTGTCTCATTATGATGCATTATACAGATTCCTCAGAGCTGCAGTCTCAGAGGTTTGGTAATTTTGAAGCCTCACATGTATTGTTTAATCAGCATTGTTATCATTACCACTCTTTCTCCTCCCCTGCGCTATGCTAAAGTGCTGAAGCAGGTGAATTAGACCTTGGACCTTCATGACACTCAAGTGCATCTGTCCATTATGCTAGTAGGCTGAATCAAAACTAACAAAACTAACCCCTCACTAACCTGTAATAAACTCAACTGCAACAGTGCTCTTAAAAGTAGATGTAGCTTGCAACATCCAGCTCTACTTTCCTGTACATGTTTGTGTTTTCAGGCATCATATAATCAGTTTCTAATCCTGAAAACTGATACATCGAGGTACTTCTGCACAGCCATAATAAGAAACAGCATCAGTGGTAGGCAAACCATTCAGTGCAACAGCCATGTCTAATGGGGTTATAATGCAGGGATGAATGGCTCTATCTGCTGGGGAGAGACAGCTCTCTCAACAGCCCCTCAGGCCATCGCCTCAGGTCCATTTCAGCAAATATTCTCAAGTGTTTCATAATTTCCACTCATAAATGGCTTGTTTTGATCACTGAGCTATATTATTATGTCTTTTTAGCAGTTAGCTGGCTCTTTGACAACCCAGATCACCAGCTTTGTTCATCATTAAAATGATTTCCGATTACAATCAAAAAATAGATAGTTGTAATTTAGATCATCTTGTTATGAATACAGTCCAAAACAACTTAACAGAGACGGTGTAAGTGGACAAGAAGGGGATATAGACAGAAATTCTTCCCACTGTAAAGCAATGTAGCATCCACAGTTCACTTCTAACCCAAACAGTTTAGATAAACACGGGAAATGGATCCTTTATTTCATTTTATTTTATTCCTTTATTCCTGTACGCTGGTCTCAGAGGAGTGCTGGCATCGATTGCTGATTTAATGAAAGCGTCTGTTCCTCTCCCCCATTCCTCACTCCTCCTCCAGGTCACTCTGCTTAAAATGCCTCCGTTAATCAGATTTCTGTTAAAAGCCGTAAATAGAATCAGAGCTCTGGTGCCAAGACACACTCTCCTTTACTCTAGTCTTTACTCTGTCTCTCCTTTTTCTAAGGATTTTCCCAACCATTGTAGTGAATTTGGTGGGCTTCCTTTCTGAGGTTCGAGTTAACAGGCAGCCCCTCATAGTCACACAGTCAAACATGCATTTCAAAGCATAAAGGAATGACGAAAATAACAACACGCCCTTCTGTATTACAAGAAAATGTTGGCAAGAAAAGTGAAATAGAAGGTGTATTCATTTTTGCACTACAACGGTCTCACAGTTTTTAACTACGACTCGGATTTTAATCTCACCTTCTTAGAAACCTTGTTCACAGGGGTCTAAACAGGGGCAGGAGATAAGAGGGTGGAAGTCTTGATAACTGATACATTTGCAATAAAGATGAAAAAAAAATGCCACAAGTCTTTGGACCTTTGCTGGTTAAGGGGAAAATTCACTCTATTGCAATAGGGAGAATTTGTCCAGATTGTCTCTCTTTAATTTTCTCAATCCATTATCCATCCATTATCTATACACCACTTAATCCTCTGCAGGTTCGCGGGGGGGCTGGAGCCTATCCCAGCCAACTTAGGGCGAAGGCAGGGGACACCCTGGACAGGTCGCCAGTCTATCACAGGGCTGCATGCAGAGACAAACAACCAAGCACACTCTCATTCACACCTACGGACAATTTAGAATAATCAATTAACCTCAGCATGTTTTTGGACTGTGGGAGGAAGCCGGAGAACCCGGTGAAAACCCACGCTGCACAGGGAGAACATGCAAACTCCACACAGAAAGATCACGCGAACCGCGAACCAGGGATCTTCTAGCCGTGAGGCAACGTTGCTAACCACTGAGCCACCGTGCAGCCCCTTAATTTTCTCCAGTGACAGCTTATTTATAGTGTAACAGCGAACACAAAACTCTCTTCCCATTGGCTTGCTTTGAATGGTTTGACCTGGAATTCATTTAGACTATATCAGAGACTTTAAGTCCACATTTAATTCACTGACAATAACATTTCCTCAGACTGGAACTCTATTACTCAAAAGGGAGTTCTCTAGTTTTTTTTAATCATACTTAAGTAACATTTACATCTGAATTTGTTTTCACAGTAATAATACCATTTTTGGCAATTACAATGGTAAAAATTTGTAAACAGACATCTTTAATAAAATGACAGCCTATAATGTCTTAATATTTGTCCATGCTGTAAGTTCTGAACACAGGGGTGTGTGGCATTGCACATAAAAGATTTATCATAAAAACATAGTTAGTCAGACAGAGTACTCCTAAGGGGAGGATTTTAAAGTTATTGTGTGGCGCACATTCATATTCCATGCCCAAATGATTTGTTCATTATAGCTGACATATGGCAGTCATCACCAAAGAAAATCCTCAGTTTAGGAGAGGTCTGCCTTGACTCAAAAAAAAAAAGAGTGACCTCTGAACAGCCCCATATGGAAGAAGTGAAAGTCTCTCAACCTTGTCGTTACCAGACAGCTCGTGTTGGGCCTAAACAAAGTGGAGGCTTGACTGTGAAATCAAAACACAAACTAAGAAAGTAAAAACACAACCTGCTATATTGTTCCAACTAATATCACTGTGGGGTCCTGAACATCGCTGTTGATTCTTTAAATATTTACTTATGAAAGGCAATATGAAAGGGGATCAGAGTGCTGGTTGGATAGGGATTCAGGGCAGGAGGGCCGTGTAGCCTTTTTCCACTAATCTGCCTTCCAGACATTCAAAGGGTAAATCTACACTGACTCACATAGAGAGGAACACCGTTGGTGTAGGCATTGGGTTGACCATTTTAAAGCATGCTGTAGTGACCATGAAAAATTACCATGCTAGTCAGGTGTATAATATAATGCTACTTTATTGTGCTTTCAGGCAGGCAAAGCAGCTCAAACTACCACTTGATCCTGGGTTTCTTCAGGTCATTGAGTGATTGCAGGAGTTTATGTCCATGTTAAGCTGCCCACTTCTGGAAGGTTTTATAGCAACCTTCCTAGCTGAAGGCCTTTAGATAAGTATCAGTGTCATCAAATCTTAAAACCCTCTAGTGTTACAGAAAATTACTTGACATCTTCGCTAATTTCGGTTACCTTGCCTGAAGTGTGTAGCGCTTAACTCTATAGCAAACTCTGGGTTGTTCTAATTTCTTCACACAATTAACATGAACCTTTGCCTTATAAGGCTCAAAAGAACAAAATAATAAACTGTAGTACTTTGCATTCTTCAGCAAACTCAAAATTCAATCTGATTGCAGTTCGTCTTGCCATGATTCCATTCAGAACTAGAAAAGCAGAGTGCAGAGTGCAGACTTCCGCCAAGCAGCTCATGTCCACCCATTAGGGCTGGTAACCAAAATTTAATCATCTGTTCCTTGGCCCATTATCAACATTTCCTGAAAATTTCATCAGAATCCGTTCAGAACTTTTTAAGTTATCTTGCTAACAAACAGACAGACAAACAGACAGACAAATGCCTGCAAAAACATAACCTCCGCTTTTGCGCTTCGCGCTTGGCAGAGGTAATTAATACATTAAAGAATGAGAGGCACTATATTTTGGCTCTTATTCCACTGCACTGTGTGCCAAACCACCGACTTCGGTCCTTGGCTATTGAGCTGCAAATGATACATAAATATTAAGTCAAATGGTTTTGGTCAGGGCATGGAAAAAACAGAATAATGTGTATGAGTATGCAGGTTTTAATTGTTATTGTTTTTTAAAGCTATTTGTGTGTATTACCTTGATTGTATCAACTTTAAAGCATCTTCCAGTATTCTTACTATATGAAAAAAATTTGCAATTTACTTCCCAACAAACATTTTTTTGGAAAAAGGGAAATTGGTATATGTGTTCAGGAGTAAAAGGAAGATTAATGGAAAGAAAAGAAGCCTATTCTGCTGTGTTGTTGTTCATTTTGTACCTCCAGCAGTAAGGAACAGGCTGTCTACTGTAATGGGGAAAGCCGCTTTTAGCCAAAATGTCGTATGGGTGCAGAGCTTTTGAAATAAAACAGACTATTGACCAAATTATTTTCATTGCTTCACCAGAGTTGACTGCGGTTCCAACTTCTGCAGTGTTTGTTTGTCATGTGTCAGTGGTGGAGTTGATATCAGTAACATTTGATACCATAAAGAATGGTGAAAGGCAGGCCGCTTTGGGGACTCTAGATAACCTCGAGCCGATCGCTGGCCCCCCGTGGCGGCGACGTCTCATTCGAATGTCTGCCCTATCAACTTTCGATGGTTCTTTCTACAGGAAACGGGGAATCAGGGTTCGATTCCGGAGAACGAGCCTGCGAAAATACCGCCTTGTGATGCCCGATCCCGTCAGATCTCAGAAGCTAAGCGAGGTAGGGCCTGGTCATTACCTGGATGGGAGACCTAGACGGAACACCAGGAAGCCTGGGTGAATGCAGTGTGAGAGTGAGTGGTTGATGGTGGTCGGAGGGGCCGATGGCACAGATTGGCAGCCTCACTTCTGTCAGTCTACCCCAGGGCAGCTGTGGCTACATACGTAGCTTACCACCATCAAGTATGGAGTGAATGAATAATGCAATGTAAAGTGTCTTTGAATGTGCTATATAAAACCAATGCATTATTATTATTAAAACATAATCAAATGTGGGCCGCCGTATAGCTCGCTGAGTTAAGGCGTTACCATGTGGGCGCAGGTCGCCAGCAGTGGTCGTGAGTTCGAATCTGGCTCAACACCCTTTGCTGCATGTCTCTCTCCTCTATACCCCCCTTCACCCTGTCTCTCTCTATCATTAAAATGGGAAAAACTCCCCAAAAAATAATACTGTAAAAAAAAAAAAAAACATAATCAAATGTCAAAAATCTTTTCTTTCTTTTTTTTTTTTACAAAAAGTCATCACAGACCTGTTGCTGCACCTGCTCTTGATGCTACCATTCCACATGGTGCTCTTGTTATCAACTGTACTTACTATAAAAAAAACTATTTCAGATTTGGTCCTCATGCGTCCCTAATTAGACATACACTGAATAAGCCACTTTAACTAAACCATATTTTAATGTAAAATTAGGAGGAGGTAGTGATACTTAATGCTTCCAGCCTTGACGTCTGCAACTCATCCAGAATGCTGCTCCCTGCCTCCCTTCAACCTCTTCAAGTTCCCACACCACCTTCACATCACTGACACTGTTGCAGAAAGAAGCAATTTCAAGATGCTGCTGCTGGAATTCAGGGTAGTGAAAGGAACAGCTCATATCTCCAGCTACAGTAAAACCTATACACCGAACCAGCTATTGCTTGCAAAGACTGGCTGCCCCATTGATCCAAGGACCCTGCGGTCACTTGTACTGGTCAAGGCTTTTCTCTGTTCTGGCTCCACAGTGGTTGAATGAAATCCCAGCTGAAGTCAAGACAGCAGAGTCAATGCCTTTCTTTCTCTGGATGCTGAATACCCACACTTCCACTTCACGTCTCATGTGTTTAAAAAATAATAATTAAAATTGAAGCGCTTGCAATGTAGTTCTGTGCAACCCTGTAAGGAATCATTGGGTTTTTCTCTCCATAATATTATGAGGTCCTAACCTTAACCTGGGATTTGTACTTTATACTTCTTCTATTCATGCACATTTGTAACAATAGTCTTTTCTGAAAATGGATGAAAAGCACTTTGGGTCATGTGCTGTGTATATAAGTGTAATTGGGTTTGACTTGACACTTTTATTTAGGAGATCTGCACTTCCAATTCTTGATGACATCAAGTTCTTGTTCTTTGTGTGTGAATGCATTCACAGTACCGATGTGTCTGCCAAATGAATGAAATATAATGTATCGACACTCAGTTGGAAGCGAGAGGGCTCAACTTGCACCATCTTGTGAAATGAGAAGGTCTTGGAATGGAATTCACCATAATATTATTGCAACTTCTTACTCTAGCCTTTTAAAAGCCATAAATGTAGTTTGTCTTCACCATATCACACTCCGCTCACTGTTTAACGTGGCCGTGCATATGTGTAGGATGGAGTATGAATGATTTGTGCTTATTCTCACCACATCACCTTTTTATTACAACCACTGGAACTGTATATGCATGATATTTTTTAAGATTAATCATTTGTATATCTGGTTCCAAGCTGTGTATGTTGAATTAAATGTACTGTGTACGTTATATTTTTGATATGATTTAGTCATGCAGTCTGCCAAAAAAAAAAACACCCCTTGGTCTTATAAACCCTGATTAGTTATTGTATATGCTAAAGGATCCTTTAAGAGACTTTTCTTTGCAGCAGATAAGCACCACTTAGACTGCCATGAGGGCTAATCATCACATTGTTCCTGATGAATAGCCAGCCAAAATGATTATGCACTCTACAAAAACTCTTAATTAGCAAAATCTCTTCCTCAATCAAGTATCTAAATTACATTTGTACAGTTCAGTGATTACTGACCAAAAGGAGGATTCTTGAGCTGTAAAGAATAAGCCAGCCCATAAATGGTCCCACTGAATGGGTGACCACTCACTGAATGAATCATGTCCTAATAATTAAATTGTATGGCATACCGAGAGTGTTAACTTTAGTGGATGCACATTGAGCGGTTCTGACTTCTCAAAAGGCTTTTAAAGAAATTAAGTGATGGGCTTAGACAATAATTTCTCTTTTCTGGGTCATTGATTGTTCTCCCTTTTTGGCTCCTCCAGACACATTTTGCTCTTCTACTTAAGATTTGTATTCAGGGACCCTTGCCTTATGCCTATAACCTCAGACAAGTCAAGGCACTAAGGAGATGCACGGGGCTGAGCTGAGCTGTTATTTCAAATATTTACCTTGAAATGTAATCTGGTTGGTTGTTGCTGAAACAAGTCATTCACACAAACTCTGTAATTGTTCAAGAAATAAAATAGATAACTACAGTAAATCAAAACAGTTACAGTATTTCTGCACATATTGCCATTTGGCAGAAGCGATAGCCAGTAAACAAACTACAAAAAGAGGGAGACCACACCATCTAGAGATCAAGTGTAAACATGTTTTTATTATATCCACTCACTCAACAATCATTTACATCTATGCAAGTTAAGATCAGACACAATTTTATTAAACGGGCTTATCAGTTACAAGAATTTTATGTATGAATCTATTAGGATAGCAGTGTTAGACATAAATCACAATCTGGTATGGATATTACCATCCATCAAATTCTGCAGGTTTTCACCCTTAATATGAATGATATATCTCTGTCAAGAGTATCACTTGTATCCTGTTAATGGCAGTATTTAACCTTTAAAGTGACAGGCTGGTTCAGAAAGCTTAAACACAACCACCGCCAGAATATAGAGACCTTAGTACCCTCTTCATAGATAATAAGAGAAATTGTTTAACATGCTGAGACTGCCAAAGCTGCAAAGTTTTGTCACATCACAGCAAGCTGTTTGTCTTTTTTTTTTCTTAACCTCGTTGAACAAACAATTTTCTGCAATCTTTTAGCATCCAGCTACTTATCAAGTGTTACTCAATAGCCAGCAGGTGTGTTGTGATTTAGGGGCCACAATGGCATCTTCTCTCAGTTCAAGCACCTGCAACCATTTGTTTCTGTTTTTCTGAGCCGTATCAGCAACATGTCAGCATGTCATACTATTAGGCCAATAATCAAAGTCAATTACTGTCCTCCTTTCCTCCCTTTAGTCCCTCTGTCTTCACTCTACCATGCCTTTTTAAGCTTGAGAACAATCATTACTGCCTTTCTATGATATTTTTTTTAGCTATCCAAAGGGGTTTTACTGATATCAAGCTTGTTCCTGATCAATAAATAGAGCTGTAGGCTAGTGCCGTTTATCAACTTCAAAACCTCACTCCTGATGAGTGATAGATCTCCCATGCAAGTCTGTTTCTAAAATTACTCATAAAGACTGATTATGGCCAAATCCGAACCCTCTTCTCCTGAATCCTCTACATATCATCAAAAAAATAGCTTTCTGGAGTCAAGTAGCCATATGATAGACGAGCATTTCCAAACGCAAGGCCAGGGTATTGTGAGTGCCATGAAACTTATTTTATAGGGTCCATGATAGATGTTGTTTAGAGCGATTTAAGCGGCCCTTATGCTGGTGTCAGCATCTGACCCCTCCGCAGTGATAAAGCTATCAGACGGAGAGAGTAGAAGCAAAAGTGAAATACGGAGGGAGGGACACGTGTGCCAGATAAACTCCTGCATACTGGGCACCCGTCCAGCTCTGGGAGGGGAATGCCTTCAGTCTTATCTGCATAAAACTTGAGGGTGCAGAAGGAGTGGTTTCAGTGAAATTGCCTGTTAAGTCCACTAACAGTCCAACTTCCAAAACTTTAGATCAAAAGCACTTTCCTAAGAGGAACAATTGCTAGCTGACTTCTTGTTGCTTCATAAGATTAACACATTATTTAACTAAGTTACATAATGTATTAAACCAAATTACTGGTAGCTGCATAGAACACTAAATAATAGTGAATGTGTAGAGTCAAACCACAAGCAATATTACATTTATCAGTTGTCTTTGCTTGGAAATTCCAGAAAACCTAGTCAATAAAGTGCATAGAAATAAAAGTAAGAGTGAAACCGAGTCTACTATAATAAATGAACAAGACTGAAAATCAAGATAATACGAAAAGTCAAGAAATTTAAAAAATTATACTAAAATTTTAAAAAGCAAGGCCCAAAAATTTGTAAAAATCAGTATAAAATTTAGACATAGACTAAAAATAAAGATTTAAGAAGTGATGATGAAAAGACCACTGGGTGTCTTAGTGAAAGTGGAATCAAGTTTAAAAAGAACCCCACCCTTAGCTAGCAGCAAGATGTTGAAACAACAGAAGAGCACAACTTAAGAATCAAAGCTGCACTGAAAGGCTTTGCATGTAGTGTATGAAATGTTAACTGATACCACATATAACCTTAAAATAATCAGTACAATCTTAAGGTGTCACAAATCCCTAATGGTGCACAACCATACACATACTTTCAGTTGATTTCGCAGAGGTTAGGTTAAACTTTCTTTTTTTTTCAACCGTACTCTGTTAAAGATTATTTATTTAAATTTAAATTAATTTTACTTAAAGATCTGCAAGACGCCAGGCAGCCATGTAGATTTTTATCAATGTTATTTTATTTCAGGCCTATAATGGCCACAGGTTATCACATCATCAAGTTATTTTGTGTGCTAGCACATCTGATGTATCATTATGTTTAGCTATGATATCACCATCAGTGCCTTATAGCCTACAGCTGATATACAGACAACCAACTGTAGCTAATTACTTTTAATCGGGCCCATATTTGCAGTTCATTAGTATCACCTAAACTGGCTCACCCATGCAGACATTCTGTGTTGGTGATAAACTACAGTTTACCTCCCTCTAACCACAGGCCACGTTGTCTCATTGCATTAAAACATATGTCATTCAAAAGCAAAGACAATTTGTGCTGATTCCAGCAAGTGAACTCAACCTAATTTAGTCACCACACTTATTAACCTCACAATTTAAGAAAAATGAGGTAGTCATTTACAGTAGAAAGGACATCTAAATGGAAAAAAGAATAAAAACAACCATGTCAAATTTAAACTGCATTCCAGGCAGCTTCGAATGAGCACAGAAACAAGAACAAGGGATGGATTCAGAGTTGCACTGCAGGTAAGGAAAAGTGCTGGCACAAAAAAGTATTCTTCATCGTAGAGGTTACTCTTTTAGGAAGGTATTATAAACCCAATGGGACATTAACCCCACCTCCCCTCTCTCCTCCAACCCTTATAATACAGACACTGCCCCAAATGAGTAGTTGGCGTTGTCATGTGAAATTGAGACCTATTGGTTGTAATCAGGAAATGCGACGGGCCTGTCCCCTCTAAGAGTAGGTCACCTCTACTCCCCCGCCCTCTTTCTGTTCTGGTCTGTTCAGCCTTCATGAGCCCCATGTTTTATTCCCCATTTCTGTCTGCTCACATTGGCCTTGTCATTTTTCACCCTGCTGACTGATTACTGGTTACACTGTTGAGCCAATCTCCACTTACAGCTCCTTGTCTTCTCTGGCTTTATGACATTATTACATGTCTTTATCACCACCATCAATACTCCTGGCCCCATGGTGAGATGTTTCAACACCCAGCTCAGAACAGGCACAAACACCATAAGCTTAGCCCACAAATCTCTGACACACACTTCACTACAGTATATACAGTAGTGTAACTTGGACAGAGAACTTTAACGACATTTATGTAATATAATTTAGCATTATCAACATTGTAAATCCGTGGAAACTTTTCTCTAGACGTTTCAACTCAGGCCTCGGATCTTTTTTTTCCTGTCAGGCAGACAGAGACAACATAAGTTCAATAGTTTGACTAACCAAGCCCGTGCAAAATTTGTAAATGAGATTTATAATCCTTTAACTCAAAATGAACTTCAGTTGGAAATCAATAGAAACAAGGCATTTAGAAACACAGTTCCTGTATCAACAAGTTTGGCACTTCAAACAAGTAAGAGTGGTGTTGTTTAGTTACACCGATGCACAATGGGATGGAAAGTGAGGAAGAAAATATAAAGCAGCAAAGAACGCGTCTCTATATGCTGGCTGTAAAGTACTGTTTTGTGTATAATACTATATTGTGTATAACAAGAACATTGTATTCTGCTTGTTTTATTGCTATTTTTTTTTTATCTTCCTCACCACTCTTTAACCATCAGTGTTCTTTTGGGCCCCATCTCCTTTTCATCACTGTAGACTCAACACATTTAGACTGTACATTTTCGTCTAAATAAAGGCAGTAAAACTAAATGTATACTTTGAGATTACACTGATTTCCAAGCAAAAGATGGAGATGGAAAAAAGAATGTTGAAATGAAGGGAGATGTCTCCCAGTTAAAACTCTAATCACATCCAGAATTAACACCTTGCCATTAAAAAAAGAGTGACAGCAAATATTCACTCCGTAACAAAGACACTCTGAAGTGGACACTGCTTTTGTCTCATTCATCAATATTACAAACATGTTACAATTACTTTCATTTTATGTACATACAGGAGAGCGTAATTCAAAGCATAGTTAAATGTCTGATTCAACACCGGAGAGTACAATAGTCACAAAGGTAACACAAAAACTCTGTGTTTTAGTTAAGGTAACAGTTTTCCGCACAGACACTGCCAACAGATATTTCATTAAACTCAAATGCATTTTCTAATTAAAATACTGATATTCTTCCCTTAAAAATAAACAAATAGTCCAATTTAGGAATGCAATGTTTTTTGTTGTTTAAAATGCTGTTACTTGATAGACATTAAAAATGTGAACAGAAATAAATGAGTATTACTTATCTATGTTTTACAGTTATTTTCCTCTAATTTTATTCAATTCCGAGTGCATATGTATAAATGCATTAGTGCCGGCTATTTGAGTGCACTCATGCATGCATGCCCTAAGGTGGATGTGGGGAAGTGTCCCTGTGTGCGTGTTTTTGGGCCACGAGAGCATAAACACAAACAGTAAGTTGATTGAAATGGGGAATTTTTTAACATGAGAGAAGTGTAATCTCCCTCTCACGACAGACTGCCTCAGTGTCAGAAGAGCACAGCACTGGTGGCAATTACTATTGACATCACGCTAATTGTAGCTGAATAATTAATCCTTACTGTTCTGGAGTACAGGGACCTGAAAAGGTGAGCTGGATGTGGCAGAGCTGAACTCCACAGAATGGTGATTAATTGGAATAGGGAACATTTTGGTAATTGGACAATTATAATATTACTTAGTCCAGTTTAGATCATGTTTAAGCAGACACACTGGCCATAATTAGGCTCTCAAGACCACAGCATATCAATTAATAACAATTATACTATGAATTCAAATATCCACATGCAAAGCTTAAATGTATAAAAAATAATTACTAGACATGCAAAACTAAGTTCATCTCATGAAAGCAATTACAAATTTACAGACGTATATAAAAGACACACAAATACAATAAATGTATCTGTACAAATGGTGAGCTGAGTAAAATTCGGTGAACAAGAGCAATGATATCTGCAGCACTTGACTGCCCTCTGTTGGACACTAACTTTAAATATGTCCTCTGAGAAGGCACAGAAACAAGATACAGGATACATTTTATTTTCAAGTAATTACATTAAACTCTGGTGGGCTTTGCAGAAAAACAATCATGGCACTCCCAACTGTGTAGGTCTAAAACCAGACAAGTAGAAAGGCTAATGTAGTCTATGCTTTGTATTATTTCCAAAACTTGTGGTGATGACAACACACAGCCTCAGGAGTTATGGCAAGGAATGCTCAATAGAACAAGGAAAGTTTGTCCAAATTAATAATAATAATTTAACCTTTATTAATCCCCTTCGGGAAATTCATTTTCTGCATTTGACCCATCCTACTATACATGCTAGTAGCAGGACCAGCAGGCTGCCGCGGTGCAGCGCCCGGGGAGCAGTCAGGGGCTAAAGGGCCTTACTCAGGGGCCCAACAGTGGCCGCAGTCAGGGTTCGATCCTCTGACCTTCTGATCAGGGGCTTAACCTGTTGCGCCACCATTGCCCCCTAATCAGTTACCTTGAGCAATAATTAGTTCACACTCCATAGTGAAGCCTGTCTGACCTCTACCAGCATAAAGGCACAAAATTATATGTTTTTCAAAGATGCAGGGTGAGACAAGATTTTTTTTTATATCACAATGAAATGTAACTTTGATTACATATTTTTTGAATAAAGTTCATTTGTTTCACAATTAAAGTGCTAAATGTGAATTAAAAACAATCATTCATACTGTAAATAATCTCAGAAACTTGACTCAATGCATAGTAAAAGAGACAGCAACTTTTCCAGCAATCTTCAACACCACATAAAACTAATTTCTGAGTTCAATATCACAAATCTTAAATGCAGTTTGAAATTTTATTGAAGTGTAATTCATAATTAGCCATTCTTTAGTTGTCTCATTGTTAGATGGGAAAAAGGTGGCACACGATTTGATATCAATTCTGATCAAACACAAAATATAACCTCCAACATTAGTTAATTAATTTACTTTATATGTTTTATTCTTTTCACAAAACACCCTGGAAGATGGCATGAAAAGATGAAAGCGTATTGTAGTTTAAAATGATTGACACCTCTGAATCATTGCCAGGATACACCATAACAAAATGCACCAGTGAAAATGTATGACAGCAGCAGCAGGAGGTGATTCAACATGCTAAACATAGACGTGTGATACAGCCCTGTTAATCTACTGTTAATGGCTCTTTATCGTCTTATACTAATCCATCATGGTACAACCTACTGAAGTTTGAGGTTTCATTATTACTCATCAGGGTATTTCCAGATGAGTCACAACTGTACATATAAAATAAACGTACCTAAGTGGCAAGCTCAAATCCTTTCTTTTTCCACACTGAAGAATCAAGACCAATATCTTTAAATTTGAGTTTAACCGCATCATTCCTCAAATGTTCCACGTCTAGGTGACTTGTGGAGTCAGTGTACAGTAAGACAATGTTGCCATCTAGTGAGTAACACAGCAAAATTCCTTTTGACCCATTCCTACTGTGAAAGAAAAATTCCCCTGCTATAAATAGTTTTCACCACTTCAACTTCAGTGAAATGGACTTTCCAGTATTTATTTTGTGGTATTATATATTTTTTCAAATAGCTGGGTATAGTGCTTTGTTTTAAACTGAAGGCTTTGTACACAAGTATGCGAAGCTAACATCTGGACAACAGTAGATTATCCCCCAATAAGATGCCATATTTATTTGATTTAACTGCTTTTTCTTTTGGAGTGGTACTATATTGGGTCGTATAACCCTTAAGACTGTATCGCCTGTGAAACTAAACCCAAACAGAAATGCTGCAGTTTTACTCTGGTTACAAACATTTAAAACTAAAACTTTTTTTTTTTACAGATCAATGCCTCACCTTTAGACTAAGATTTGTGACTGTTATACCTGAAGATAATTTCTTGCAGCCAAATTACCCGTCATGAAAGGTAAAGTTAGATGGAAATGGAAAGGTCGTTGTAATATTTGAACCATTGCTAAATTGCTGTGCCACTCAGCACGTCAATATTACATGACCATGGCCATACCTGTTATTCATCGCTCAAATCTAGCACTGAATCATTTCTAAAGGCCTGAGTCTCAGCTCTCTTGCAGCAGAATTTTTTATTTAAGTTTTATTTCTATGTTTTTTAAGAAAGGCTCTCTTTCAGCTGTGTATTTCTATATTTCATTGTATTCATCATTGGCAAACTAAATCGCATGAATGTACATTTTACAGTTTACATTAAACATAGGGACATGCAACTTATATACTACTCAGAAGCAGCTGATGGTTTGCTGTATACACTTTATTGCATTCTTTCTCTAAAAGCCAGACCAGTTCAACCTACCACTGTTCCCTTTAGTGGACAAGCGCAGTGCAAGTGAGGTCTCAACATTTACCGCAATAGCAAAAGGTGTATATCATCTATTAAAGCCATCTTGGATGTACTGTACTGAGCCATGTCAATCAGGGCAGCATCAGACACCCCACAAGCCACGACACTGTGTTGCTGGCATCACTAATATATCCTACATAATTTATAGGTGACAGAGATTAACAAGGTCTTCATTACTGCAGATGAAATATCTCCACTGTAAGTCCTATGCCCCCAATAACTGCTATGGTAAACTTAAGAATTTGTCTTAGTACTTAGTTTTCAACTCCTAATATGAATTTGACAAAGCAATAGAAGAATGAGAAAGATCATTATCATCAAAGTAATGACGATAACTTGTAAGTTCATGATCATATTATAATGTATAAAGAGAATATCAGACACAGTGCAAAGTTAGAATGAAAAAAAAAAATCTAACAAGCAACTTTGAGATATTCTGTCTGGAATGTCTCATCATCAAAACTGTCTTGACTGAAGACTGATAAATCACATTTAATTCAGCCTTGTCTGTGGTGCTGATTGTGTCAGTAGATAAAGAACTGGGACAGCTTCAACAAAACTGTAAAATGCAACACCAAGCTGATTCCCAGCAAGCAAGGCACAATATGTTTAAAGTGAACATCCTATATCTTTGGTCAACACACCAAAACCGTTCAATCTGTTTTCCTAATGTGACCAACAGCAACCAGCACTATTTGAATCATCTATAAGCAAGCTAAACCTCACAAATATCACAAGCTAACACATGAAGACTGTGAAACCAGCAACAGAGAGAGATTGTTTTTTAACCACATTTCACATCCACTCAGCTTTATGTTAGAATATATATGTGTTTTGACAGATCCAGCAGAGAACAGTTACAAGAAGTCATGCAACTGAAAGTATAGCTTGGTCTGGCATTTTCTATGGTTCACCACTGTTTTAACCTGAACTATAATTCAGACCATAAGCTGATGTAAGCTTAGAGCGCTATCTAGAAGACAAACTATGTTATCCCAAAACAGAACAGAATAATCTTTTGTCTGACGTATGGCTTTAAATATGACATCATTTCTAGTGTTGTACATCAGCTTAATGCAAATTAAAATAGTGTAATGAAAATAGTGTAATGAAAAGATTTCAATCCAGGCGTCAGGGCAGGGCAAAGAACTCTGTTTGGTTAGGCCAGGTAGTAAGCCAACCTTGCACATCATGGCAATAGGGTGCTCCTGTATCTGCCTCCAGCCACTTAAATTTTAAAATCTGTTTTGTGCAAAAACGAGAGCCACACTCGGCGTTTCAGCTTGTTTCTACCCATACCTCGTTCACATTAAAATGCCACAATGGGTGACTCTTCTCCTACAAGGATAATGCTGACCTTTTTGCTGTGCAGATGACGTGCAAGCAAGCATGCCACAGAAAACCACCAAATGAGAAACTGAATACTATTTCTGTAGTTTTCCTGCTATTCTGAATGTAGTGTTTAAGCAAATACAACCAATTCAGTGAGCAATTTCTTGAATTACAACTTCATCACAGAAGCCACCATAAGACAGTATTAGCAACAGGTATAAAGGTTGGCAAGGTGTTGTTGTTGTGTTTCTTCTTTTTTTCTGAGTAAAACGTCTCACTACTGCCACCATCTTCCTTTTCACTGATGTGACAGCATTCCTAAGCTCTGCTTTTCCTCCTACACACTACAACAACAAGTCGGCGTTTTCAGATTTCTACACTCTGGAGGTTGTTTTGGTAAAGCTCAGTTTTAGAAGCAGAAAAACACTGTTCTAGCCTGGATCCAGGGCTGAAATGGAGAGAAAAGATTGCATCTACAAATTCAGCCAGTTTAGTATGGATTTGGCCTCTGGAGAGGATGCTTGTGTAATCTGTAGGGGCTGATGAAGGCTATTTTTTCTGCATCAGCAACAGAGAAGAGTGAGTCTGGGTCTTGTAAGGAGGAATTCACACTGCAAAATATATTATTAATAACTACCAGTTTTTCTTTGAAGTTAATTACACACTTAGCTTTTGCTGACCTGCAGTTTTTGTCAGACACCCACAGACACTCAGATAAACAAAATACTGCCCCTGTCTGGTTTAAGGAGTGATTTAAGTTGGAATGGTTGTAGAGACTTGAGGAGACAAACTAGAAAAGACGCTGAGAGACTGACATCAGGCCTGGTTTATCTTTGAATGACGTACTACCAAAAAGACCCGCTGAGATCCAAAAATATATCTTAAGTAATTTTTACTATCGACCAAGAAGCAGCTTATTTACAACATGCACAAATTACATTAAAAAATCATAGCTATCATGAGTGTCCTGGCTTGGTGGTCAATGAAATAGATAGGGTCTATTTTATCCCACTCTCTCAATCATCACCACAAACACAATTAGAAACAACACCACAAACACTAGAATATCATAAAACAAACCGTCACAAATCTTATCAATAATAGCACATTTTATTATTCACTGAATTCAATTTATGGCTCCTACCATGGTAATGTGGTTCTACCTCTCTTTAATAATTTAATAATAATAATGTAACCTTTATGGATCCCCTTGGGGAAATTCCTTCTCTGCATTTGACCCATCCTATTCAAAGTTAACCTTAACTATACATACAAGGAGCAGTGGGCTGCAGGGCCCAGGGAGCAGTCAGGGGTTAAGGGCCTTGCTCAAGGGCCCAGTGGTGCTGACTGGGACAAGTAGCAGCTCTCACTTTCCCACCTCAACCTCTTGCCAGTCCAGGGGCTCGAATCAGTGACCCACCGGTTACAAGTTCGCTTCACAAACCAGTAGGCCACCACTGCCCCTTTAATGAGGAAGATTATCATAGTTTCTAATTTCAGTTCAGTTATCCTTTACATTGAGGTAAATAAACCTGCATGATTGTGTATAAATGTCAGGCTTTCAAGCCAGCATTTCAACATTTCAAATACTGGCACCTTTCTGCACTCATAACTTAATCAAAAGGTATTACAATGACACTTTGGCCAGCAGATTAGCATGATTATCAGGGTCGTTTAATTAGGCCTCTGGAATTATAATACATCCTAAATATCTACATCAGTCTGACCATGAAAGACAATTGTAAAAGCAAAACCATTTTAATTCAGTGCGAGCTTCAACAACAAAATGAGAGGACCTGAGTCCCAACACACACTTACATAACCTGTACCACTGACAGCAATATTAAAATGAAAACTGTTTGCACAATAAATGCAAACATCGCATGTTTGGTGTAAATCAAACATTGCAATAGATAACAGGTGACAGCATTACATGTGTAAATGTACAAGCGAGCTAACATGTAGAATTAACAAGCACACAGCTACTTAGCCTACACCAACCCATCTTCAAACATAGCATTAGCATTGCTCAAAAATACGGGAAAAAGTTGCACTTCACATTAAACTGGCAATAAACATCATCAGAGCGACCTCGCTTACCTTAAATCAGGTGTTTCTTGTTCTTTCCCTCCTCCGTCTGCATAAAAGCGTCCAAAATCCAGTTCGCTGATCAAACCAAACGTCTTGTAAAAGTACGTTAAGACAGGTGCACCTGCTAGTAAGCTAGCTAGTTGTTTCCTTAGCTTCGCTGCTACTAGCATCAATATTAGCTCAGAAACGCGAACTTCACTGTTGTTTTCAGCCTCGTCAAAACGTGTCTCTTGGCGGTCCTCGCTTCCAAAAAAGCCTCGTCTCCACAAAGTTTTGCTTCGTGTCCGTAAATCCGTATAAAACACGGACTGTGCCCCCTAGTGTTTAACACAAGGAAGTGGATAGGATAGAAAAAGGCTAATCGGAGGCAAGCCAATTTTTTTTACCGTCCGGTTTTATGGGATATGTGCGTGAAGCATTACTGCCACAAGGACAATAATACGTGGAGAAAAATAAGTGAGGAGGTCAGTGAAATATTTTGTTACAGGACATATAAACCACAGTATGTGTGTTCTGTCTGTTACACTGCTAGCATTTGTTAAACTAGCTAAACTAGCTTATGTTATAGTTACACATTTACAAGAGGGGGGGAGTGGGGGAGTAGTTTCGCAAACACATTGGTGGCTCTCAAAGGAATAAATGGCGTTCAGGTTGAGTCATGTACAAACACAGAGCTATGTGGATAAAGGGTTATTATGGCAGTAAACCTTTGTTTGCACATATGCCAATTCTGTTTTTCCAAACTTTGGCTGAGTTAGCCCACCAGTGGGTATGAACTCCACTGTGGCTGCCATGGTTAAAGGTAAATAAAGCCCTTTTCAGAATAGAAATATGGAGCATTGTTAAAGTGACGGCATTCAGTCACTTTTCCATTAATGTCCTCAAGGATTCATGCAGAAATACCATCCACAGTGCTGGAGAGACTCACAATGTAGGTATTTAATAAACCCAGAGGAAATAGTCCTAAACAGCAGGACACAACAAACTAAATAACCATTCTGTGTGTGATAGCTCACCTGTCTGATACAAAGACAGGTAGACCTACACAGTGTGACCTCCTGTCGGATCCACTCCTGTTAAGATCTTGTGCAGGAGAAAAAAAAACTCAGATTACATTTATTATTGGTGAGTATCTTTTTTTTTTTTAAGCTTTTCGTGTTTGTTTTAAGTGCAGTAAAGTTTTATTATTATGAACCTTTTAATTCTGTAGCATGGTAGATTTAAAATTGTAAAGCAAAGTGAGTGAGAAATGTGTGTTGTGTTTTCAATTTGTGTGTTAAAGGGGCAGTCAGTAATTTATACTCCCATCTAGCGTTGAGATCATATATTGCAGTTCAAAATAAATATGACAGCTACGGTGGCCTTCAAGCTTCAGATTCTTGTTCATTACTGGATTTATTCTATATGTTTGCCATTTAAAAACACAGCAAGTTTCACTTCAAAACATTGTACAAAGCTCAAATTCACGCAAACACGGCGCTGTACCACAGCTGATATGAAAGCCGCGTGTCTCTCTCTCTCTCTCTCCCTCTCTCTCTCTCTCTCTTCCCTTCTCTCCCTCTGGTGCGCACATACGCTGCTTTAGTGCATCAACATTTAAAATAAACATCAAACACTATTCAACATTTAAACAACCATGAAACCGAGGCATGTCTGAATGCAGTCAGGACGCTCGGCATTGCGGCCAGATGTGCGTGATATTTTGACAGAACGCACTGTATTGTCCAGTTTTCTTCATTTTGTTGAGATCAAACTGAGTCAAACTGTTAAATTAACCTACCTGTCCAGAAGGAAGCAAGCAAATTCGGCGTCTCTTTCAATCCCCTTTTCCTTCATCAGGTCTTTAGCACCTGTGAGATCATGTAACAACGAAAACGCGAAAACGAGAAAGGCGAAGGAATCCTGTATGTCCCTTACCGGCCAATGTATTTCAAGATGGCGCATGGATATGGAGCGTCTTCCACCGTTCATGTATATATAAATGTAAAATTCCAAGCCAATAGTAACACTTCGAAATGATGGTGGTGGTGAATATTCATGAAAAAGGTCATATTTGTGAATGGTAACATGTTTTTTCATAGGGAGCAACTGTAGAAGTTACTGATTGCCCCTTTAATGATGGTGGTGGAGGGTACTGTTTAACACACCGGCTTCAGATCCTCCATAGGTGTATAATTGGAGACTGTAAAGGCCACAGCATATGCTTAAATCAATTCTATGGGGTTGGATGGGGGGTTTTATCATCCTGAAAGAGACCACTACCATCATAGGACCCAAACCATGCTAGCAAATTACCCAGAGGAAAATCTCACCACTCAAAGTTTGCTCCTCTATAGCTTCAGAGACAAAATTGTGGTTCAGGTTCAGGTTCTTCCTGTATTTTATTACCAGTATGTATCCCTGGTGGTTGACTATCTGTGGTGTGTCTTACCGGGCTTTCCTGGAGAGTGGGATGCTGTTGTTCACCTGTATCAGAGCCACATCATAGTCATAGAACTCGGATACATTCCTGTGTTTCAACGCGTTGGTGTTGTACTTGGGGTGCATGACGATTCTCTTGAACCGCACTGCGCTGCCATCTGGGAACCAAAGAAGATGCTTGTTGTTTGAGTATATAAAACCCAGTGGTGCCATTTCCTTTCACGTAGTCTTCTGGATGAGTTTATGATTTACTCCCTCCTTATCGTATACACATTTATTAACACTGCTTCAAACATTAAAACAAACTAAACTTGAACACAGACTCTGTCTCAGTCTTTTCATCTCATTTTTCCTTCTACCCTCTTCATATTCCAGTCGCTATATTTCTGACATTGATCTCTCTCTTTTTTTTTTTTTTTTAATTGTGAAACAGGGTGACAAAATTAGAACACAGCAAAAACAGTGGTACAGGACATAAACCGTAGACATACAGTGAATAGACATACAAATAACAGACAGAGACAAAGCTTGCAGTCAGAGTTCATATGAATTCAGTGGGTATGGGGCGATATTTGAATGGGGGTATGATTTT